>CM053026.1:20082906-20108487 GCA_028564925.1 Lithobates sylvaticus | reverse complement strand
TTGAAAACCTTAACATTGCACCGTTCAAGCCTTCACAATAGGGATGAGCCGAACACCCCCGGGTTCGGTTCGAACCAGAACCTTCGAACGGACCGAAAGTTCGCGCGAATTTTCGAACCCTATACGTTATAATGGACGCGAACGTTCGAAATCAAAAGTGCTAATTACAACGGCCAATATGCATGTTAATGTCATAAAACAGGTTTGGGGACCCGGGTCCTGCCCCAGGGGACATATATCAATGCAAAAAGAACTTTTAAAAACTAACGTTTTTTCGGGAGCAGTCATTTTAATGATGCATAAAGTGAAAAAAAAAAAGTGACATTTTCCTTTAAATATGGTACCTGGGGGGTGTCCAAAGTATGCCTGTGAAGTGGCATGTGTTTCCCGTGTTTAGAACTGTCCTTGCACAAAATGACATTTGTAAAGGAAAAAAAGAAGCCATTTAAAACCACTTGCGGCTTTAGGTTTGATCTTAAGTAGAATCTGAACAGGTACATTATGAAGTGTAGCTCCATCCCAAAAAAATCTATTTTTAAGCTTTTTGGAGAACATAGGGAGGGGTTATCACCCCTGTAACATTTGCTGTCTTTGCACATCTGTTCAGAACATGTCACCTCACTTTCCGTCCCAATGACAAATGTTTTTGGAAAAGTGGGGTTTTAATTGAAACAAGGATTGGTGATAAAGTATCAGTAGAGAGGAGATACCTTTTTCCCAAATTAAATCTAACAGGATAGAATTTCCCTTCCTAGGGGTAGATTTCCTCTCACTTCCTGTTTTCTCTTTCCATTTGCAAGTAGGAGTCGTTTGTAAGTTGGATGTTTGAAAGTAGGGGCCTGGCGTATATACTCTGCAGAAATTTGCCCTATTAGATGTTGGTGTAGCCACAAGACTGGTGGGCACAGGAATGGGCCCTGCTGTGAGTTAATAGATCAAGATTTGTAATTGCATGCACCTGTTGAACAGGGCAGAAAAATTGGGGGTGGTGGACGGTTTTGCCACAAGACTGTAAGCTCTCACAGTTACTCTTGGTGGGCGCAGGAATGGGCCCTGCTGTGAGTTATTAGATCAAGATTTGTAATTGCAAGCACCTGATGAACAGGGCAGAAAAATTGGGCCTTTGGCGGTGGTGGTGGACGGTGTTGCCACAAGACTGTAGGCCCTCATAGTTACTCTTGGTGGGCGCAGGAATGGGCCCTGCTGTGAGTTATTAGATCAAGATTTGTAATTGCAAGCACCTGATGAACAGGGCAGAAAAATTGGGCCTTTGGCGGTGGTGGTGGACGGTGTTGCCACAAGACTGCAGGCCCTCATAGTTACTCTTGGTGGGCGCAGGAATGGGCCCTGCTGTGAACTATTAGATCAAGATTTGTAATTACCCGCCCCTGTTAAACAGGGGCTGAAAAATTGTGCCTTAGGCACTGGTGCTGGTGCCACAACACTGCAACCCCTCACAGAGACTGTACTTGGAGCACAGCAGTCACACGTGTTGCGAAGCATTTTTTTAAAAAATTGTAAGTACACGCCCCTGTTAAACAGGGGCTGAAAAATTGTGCCTTAGGCACTGGTGCTGGTGCCACAACACTGCAACCCGGCCCTCACAGATACTGTACTTGGAGCACAGCAGTCACACGTGTTGCGAAGCATTTTTTTTAAAAAATTGTAAGTACACGCCCCTGTTAAACAGGGGCTGAAAAATTGTGCCTTAGGCACTGGTGCTGGTGCCACAACACTGCAACCCGGCCCTCACAGATACTGTACTTGGAGCACAGCAGTCACACGTGTTGCGAAGCATTTTTTTAAAAAATTGTAAGTACAACGCCCCTGTTAAACAGGGGCTGAAAAATTGTGCCTTAGGCACTGGTGCCACAACACTGCAACACGGCCCTCACAGAGACTGTACTTGGAGCACAGCAGTCACACGTGTTGCGAAGCATTTTTTTTAAAAATTGTAAGTACACGCCCCTGTTAAACAGGGGCTGAAAAATTGTGCCTTAGGCACTGGTGCTGGTGCCACAACACTGCAACACGGCCCTCACAGAGACTGTACTTGGAGCACAGCAGTCACACGTGTTGCGAAGCATTTTTTTTTAAAAATTGTAAGTACACGCCCCTGTTAAACAGGGGCTGAAAAATTGTGCCTTAGGCACTGGTGTGGTGGCATGGATCATTGAGGAGGAGGAAGAGGATAGTCAGTGAACATAAGAGGACAGTCACTCAGCATCAGCATAGGCAGTCTTGAAGGGATGTGACATTAAAAATTATTCGGTTATATCCGCCTCAGGTGCCTGGTAGCTGGTGGTGATCCAAGACTGATTCATTTTGATGAATGTCAGTCGATCAACCGAGGCGGTGGACAGGCGCACCCTATGATCAGTCACAAATCCTCCAGCAGCACTGAATGTGCGTTCGGAAAGAACGCTGGAGGCAGGACAGGCCAGTAGCTCAATTGCATACTGTGCAAGCTCTGGCCAGTGATCCATCCTCAGGACCCAGTAAGCCAGAGGATTTTCGGTGGGAAAGGTGTCCAAGTCTGACCTTGCCCCAAGGTATTCCTGCACCATGTATATCAGACGCTGGCGATGGTTGCTGGAACCGATCATACCTTGGGGCTGCGGACTAAAAAATTGTCTGAACGCATCGGTCAGACGTCCACCTTCCCCACCGCTCCTTCTGCCACTGACCGAAGCCTCAGCAACTCGTCGCCCAGGACCAGGAGTTTGTAGCCTCCCAGTTTCTGGGAACGCGTTGCACAGACCTTTCTGCAAGGCCTCCCTGAGATGTCTCATCCTCTGCTCCCTCTGCGACGGCAAGATAAGGTCCGCAACCTTACCCTTGTACCGCGGATCAAGGAGAGTGGCCAGCCAGTAATGGTCCCTCTCCTTGATCCGAAGAACACGAGGATCCTTCCGCAGGCTTTGCAGGATCAGGGAGGCCATGCAGCGTAGGTTAGCTGAGGCATTCGGTCCGGAGTCTTCTGGGTCACTGAGGATGACATGATCGCCAGCCACCTCCTCCCAGCCACGTACAAGTCCACTGGCTTGTTGGGACTGTACATCATCCCTAAAAGACTGCTGCTGCTGATGCTGAGTGCCAGGCTCCACCTCCATGCTCACACAATCCTCCTCCTCCTCCTCCTCCTCCTCCTCCCTCATCCTCTTCCTGTGTGATGGGTGGGACAGAAGGAACACTGTCCGGATAAAGGGGGCCTTGAGAGGCAAGGAAGTCCTCCTCTTCCTGCCTCTGTTCTGCCTCAAGTGCCCTGTCCATTATCCCACGCAGCGTATGCTCCAACAGGTGGACAAGAGGGACAGTGTCACTGATGCATGCACTGTCACTGCTCACCATCCTCGTGGCCTCCTCAAATGGTGAGAGGACAGTGCATGCATCCCTGATCATGCTCCACTGACGTGGGGAAAAAAAACCAAGCTCCCCTGACCCTGTCCTGGTGCCGTAGTCGCAAAGGTACTCATTGATGGCCCTCTGCTGCGTGTGCAGTCGCTGCAGCATGGCCAACGTTGAGTTCCACCTGGTGGGCATGTCAGATATTAGGCGGTTCTTGGGCAGGTTCAGCTCCTTTTGCAGCTCAGTCAGCCGAGCACTGGCATTATAAGATCGGCGGAAATGCACACAGACTTTCCTGGCCTGCCTCAGGACATCCTGTAAGCCTGGGAACCTGCCCAAGAACCGCTGCACCACCAGGTTGAGGACGTGAGCCATGCAGGGCACATGGGTGAGCTGCCCCTGTCGCAGGGCGGAGAGGAGGTTGGTGCCATTGTCAGAAACGACCATTCCTGGCTTAAGCTGACGTGGCGTCAACCACCTCTCGGCCTGCCCCTGCAGAGCTGCCAGAACCTCTGGCCCAGTGTGGCTCCTGTCCCCCAAACACACCAGCGCAAGCACGGCATGGCATCTTTTTGCCTGCGTACTTGCGTAGCCCCTTGTACGCCTACGGAGCACCGCTGGTTCCAAGGACAGAGCACTGGAGGAAGAAGAAGAGGAGGGGGTGGAGGAGAGAGGTGTGTCACAACCAGTAGCAGTAGTCGCGTTTTGGAGGCGTGGTGGCGGAACAACCTCCAACACTACTGCACCTTGTCCTGCATCCCTCCCAGCTGCCAATAGAGTGACCCAATGGGCCGTGAAAGAAAGGTACCGTCCCTGTCCATGCCTGCTGGACCATGAGTCAGCGGTAATATGCACCTTACCGCTGACCGCCCTGTCCAGCGAGGCATGGACATTGCCCTCCACATGCCGGTAGAGAGACGGAATCGCCTTCCGCGAGAAAAAGTGGCGTTTGGGAACCTGCCACTGAGGAACCGCACATTGAACAAACTCACGGAAGGGGGCCGAGTCTACCAACTGAAAAGGCAGCAGTTGAAGTGCTAGCAATTTAGCAAGGCTAGCATTCAACCGCTGGGCATGTGGATGGCTGGGAGTGTACTTCTTTCTACGGTCCAGCAGCTGGGGCAGGGAAATTTGCCTGCTGCATTCGGACGTCGGTGTACTGCAAGTACTTGGTTGTGACACACCGAATTCTACACCTTCAGTCCTCTCAGAGCAGCTTTCAGAGAGGACTGAAGGTGTAGTGGGGATGGAGATCCCAGCTGAGGAGGAGCAAGGAGAGGTCCGCTTAGTTCTTTGGTGTGGGTCTTTTATGTGTGCCTGCCAACGAGCTGCATGGCAGGTCGCCATATGTCTGGTCATGCTTGTCGTGCCCAAGCGGCTGATGTTTTGGCCACGCGAGATACGCTTGAGACAAATATTGCAAATAGCAGTGGTGCGATCTGCTGCACTCGTCTCAAAAAAGGCCCACACCAAAGAACTTTTCTGATAACATGCAGAGGCAGCGCCCTGCACAGGCGGAGCTCTGCGGTGTTGTACAGTTGCTGTGCTGGCCTCTACCTGGCCTCCAGGGGGCATCCTGCCTCGTTGGACATGTGACGCCGCATCCTCCTCCTCCTCGTCCTCCTCCTCATCCTCTCTCCTTGAGGCACCCACGTGGAGTCAGTGACCTCATCATCCCCTCCCTCTTCACCACTAGAGCAAACCTGGCAGTAAGCTGCAGCTGGTGGAACTGTACTGCCAGATTCCTCAAGCTGGGTATCGTCATCCGAGCCTTCGAATCGTTGGGCATCCTCCTGGAGCATGTACCCAACACTGTGCTCAAAGAGTTCGGGGGACTCCTCAGGAGGACATGGTGGGTCTAGGGAAGGGGTGGCTGATGATGCTCTGTCAGTACCCTGAGCCTGGGTGAGAGAGGATGAGGAGGATGAGGAGGGCTTGGTCATCCATTCTACCAAGCCTTCAGCATGATGCGGCTCCACATGTCCAGCTGCCGAAAACAAAGACGCGCGTGTCCCATGGCCACGTGCTGATGACGATGCACGACCACGTCCACGTCCACGGCCACGTCCACTAGAAACAGAGCCTGCCTGCCCTGTGTTCTTGGCTCTGCACGCTCTGCCTCCCCTTGGCGGTCTTCCAGCCATTGTAGTCGGTAGTCCTGTGGGTGCTGCTGAGAAGAAAATATAGGAGCTCTGTGTGATGCCACTAACACACTAGAAGTCCTATGGGTGCTTCTGCAAAGAAAATAGAGGAGCTCTGTGTGATGCCACTACCACACTAGAAGTCCTGTGGGTGCTGCTGAGAAGAAAATATAGGAGCTCTGTGTGATGCCACTAACACACTAGAAGTCCTGTGGGTGCTGCTGAGAAGAATATATAGGAGCTCTGTGTGATGCCACTAACACACTAGAAGTCCTATGGGTGCTTCTGCAAAGAAAATAGAGGAGCTCTGTGTGATGCCACTAACACACTAGAAGTCCTGTGGGTGCTTATGCAAAGAAAATAGAGGAGCTCTGTGTGATGCCACTAACACACTAGAAGTCCTATGGGTGCTTCTGCAAGAAAATAGAGGAGCTCTGTGTGATGCCACTAACACACTAGAAGTCCTGTGGGTGCTGCTGAGAAGAATATATAGGAGCTCTGTGTGATGCCACTAACACACTAGAAGTCCTGTGGGTGCTGCTGAGAAGAATATATAGGAGCTCTGTGTGATGCCACTAACACACTAGAAGTCCTATGGGTGCTTCTGCAAAGAAAATAGAGGAGCTCTGTGTGATGCCACTAACACACTAGAAGTCCTGTGGGTGCTTATGCAAAGAAAATAGAGGAGCTCTGTGTGATGCCACTAACACACTAGAAGTCCTGTGGGTGCTGCTGAGAAGAATATATAGGAGCTCTGTGTGATGCCACTAACACACTAGAAGTCCTGTGGGTGCTTCTGCAAAGAAAATAGAGGAGCTCTGTGTGATGCCACTAACACACTAGAAGTCCTGTGGGTGCTTATGCAAAGAAAATAGAGGAGCTCTGTGTGATGCCACTAACACACTAGAAGTCCTGTGGGTGCTTATGCAAAGAAAATAGAGGAGCTCTGTGTGATGCCACTAACACACTAGAAGTCCTGTGGGTGCTGCTGAGAAGAATATATAGGAGCTCTGTGTGATGCCACTACACACTAGAAGTCCTGTGGGTGCTGCTGAGAAGAATATATAGGAGCTCTGTGTGATGCCACTAACACACTAGAAGTCCTATGGGTGCTTCTGCAAAGAAAATAGAGGAGCTCTGTGTGATGCCACTAACACACTAGAAGTCCTGTGGGTGCTTATGCAAAGAAAATAGAGGAGCTCTGTGTGATGCCACTAACACACTAGAAGTCCTGTGGGTGCTTCTGCAAAGAAAATAGAGGAGCTCTGTGTGATGCCACTAACACACTAGAAGTCCTGTGGGTGCTTATGCAAAGAAAATAGAGGAGCTCTGTGTGATGCCACTAACACACTAGAAGTCCTGTGGGTGCTTATGCAAAGAAAATAGAGGAGCTCTGTGTGATGCCACTAACACACTAGAAGTCCTGTGGGTTCTGCTGAGAAGAATATATAGGAGCTCTGTGTGATGCCACTAACACACTAGAAGTCCTGTGGGTGCTTATGCAAAGAAAATAGAGGAGCTCTGTGTGATGCCACTAACACACTAGAAGTCCTGTGGGTGCTGCTGAGAAGAAAATATAGGAGCTCTGTGTGATGCCACTAACACACTAGAAGTCCTGTGGGTGCTGCTGAGAAGAAATATAGGAGCTCTGTGTGATGCCACTAACACACTAGAAGTCCTATGGGTGCTTCTGCAAAGAAAATAGGGAGCTCTGTGTGATGCCACTAACACACTAGAAGTCCTGTGGGTGCTTATGCAAAGAAAATATAGGAGCTCTGTGTGTGTGATGCCACTAACACACTAGAAGTCCTGTGGGTGCTTCTGAGAAGAATATATAGGAGCTCTGTGTGTGTAATGGGACTAACACACTTCAAGTCCTATAGGTGCTTCTGGGAACAAAATATAGCTCTGTGTGTGTGATGGGACTAACACACTTCAAGTCCTATAGGTGCTTCTGGGAAGAAAATATAGCTCTGTGTGTGTAATGGGACTAACACACTTCAAGTCCTATAGGTGCTTCTGGGAAGAAAATATAGCTCTGTGTGTGTGATGGGACTAA
Organism: Lithobates sylvaticus; assembly: GCA_028564925.1. NCBI lineage: Eukaryota > Metazoa > Chordata > Amphibia > Anura > Ranidae > Lithobates > Lithobates sylvaticus. The sequence goes on along the minus strand of CM053026.1, from coordinate 20,100,939 downwards.
CACACTTCAAGTCCTATAGGTGCTTCTGGGAAGAAAATATAGCTCTGTGTGTGTGATGGGACTAACACACTTCAAGTCCTATAGGTGCTTCTGGGAACAAAATATAGCTCTGTGTGTGTAATGGGACTAACACACTTCAAGTCCTATAGGTGCTTCTGGGAAGAAAATATAGCTCTGTGTGTGTGATGGGACTAACACACTTCAAGTCCTATAGGTGCTTCTGGGAAGAAAATATAGCTCTGTGTGTGTGATGGGACTAACACACTTCAAGTCCTATAGGTGCTTCTGGAAGAAAATATAGCTCTGTGTGTGTGATGGGACTAACACACTTCAAGTCCTATAGGTGCTTCTGGGAACAAAATATAGCTCTGTGTGTGTGATGGGACTAACACACTTCAAGTCCTATAGGTGCTTCTGGGAAGAAAATATAGCTCTGTGTGTGTAATGGGACTAACACACTTCAAGTCCTATAGGTGCTTCTGGGAAGAAAATATAGCTCTGTGTGTGTGATGGGACTAACACACTTCAAGTCCTATAGGTGCTTCTGGGAAGAAAATATAGCTCTGTGTGTGTAATGGGACTAACACACTTCAAGTCCTATAGGTGCTTCTGGGAACAAAATATAGCTCTGTGTGTGTAATGGGACTAACACACTTCAAGTCCTATAGGTGCTTCTGGGAACAAAATATAGCTCTGTGTGTGTGATGGGACTAACACACTTCAAGTCCTATAGGTGCTTCTGGGAACAAAATATAGCTCTGTGTGTGTGATGGGACTAACACACTTCAAGTCCTATAGGTGCTTCTGGGAAGAAAATATAGCTCTGTGTGTGTAATGGGACTAACACACTTCAAGTCCTATAGGTGCTTCTGGGAACAAAATATAGCTCTGTGTGTGTGATGGGACTAACACACTTCAAGTCCTATAGGTGCTTCTGGGAACAAAATATAGCTCTGTGTGTGTGATGGGACTAACACACTTCAAGTCCTATAGGTGCTTCTGGAACAAAATATAGCTCTGTGTGTGTGATGGGACTAACACACTTCAAGTCCTATAGGTGCTTCTGGGAACAAAATATAGCTCTGTGTGTGTGATGGGACTAACACACTTCAAGTCCTATAGGTGCTTCTGGGAACAAAATATAGCTCTGTGTGTGTGATGGGACTAACACACTTCAAGTCCTATAGGTGCTTCTGGGAAGAAAATATAGCTCTGTGTGTGTGATGGGACTAACACACTTCAAGTCCTATAGGTGCTTCTGGGAACAAAATATAGCTCTGTGTGTGTGATGGGACTAAACACACTTCAAGTCCTATAGGTGCTTCTGGGAACAAAATATAGCTCTGTGTGTGTGATGGGACTAACACACTTCAAGTCCTATAGGTGCTTCTGGGAACAAAATATAGCTCTGTGTGTGTGATGGGACTAACACACTTCAAGTCCTATAGGTGCTTCTGGGAACAAAATATAGCTCTGTGTGTGTGATGGGACTAACACACTTCAAGTCCTATAGGTGCTTCTGGGAACAAAATATAGCTCTGTGTGTGTGATGGGACTAACACACTTCAAGTCCTATAGGTGCTTCTGGGAACAAAATATAGCTCTGTGTGTGTGATGGGACTAAACACACTTCAAGTCCTATAGGTGCTTCTGGGAACAAAATATAGCTCTGTGTGTGTGATGGGACTAACACACTTCAAGTCCTATAGGTGCTTCTGGGAACAAAATATAGCTCTGTGTGTGTGATGGGACTAACACACTTCAAGTCCTATAGGTGCTTCTGGGAAGAAAATATAGCTCTGTGTGTGTGATGGGACTAACACACTTCAAGTCCTATAGGTGCTTCTGGGAACAAAATATAGCTCTGTGTGTGTGATGGGACTAACACACTTCAAGTCCTATAGGTGCTTCTGGGAACAAAATATAGCTCTGTGTGTGTGATGGGACTAACACACTTCAAGTCCTATAGGTGCTTCTGGGAACAAAATATAGCTCTGTGTGTGTGATGGGACTAACACACTTCAAGTCCTATAGGTGCTTCTGGGAACAAAATATAGCTCTGTGTGTGTGATGGGACTAACACACTTCAAGTCCTATAGGTGCTTCTGGGAAGAAAATATATAGCTCTGTGTGTGTAATGGGACTAACACACTTCAAGTCCTATAGGTGCTTCTGGGAACAAAATATAGCTCTGTGTGTGTGATGGGACTAACACACTTCAAGTCCTATAGGTGCTTCTGGGAACAAAATATAGCTCTGTGTGTGTAATGGGACTAACACACTTCAAGTCCTATAGGTGCTTCTGGGAAGAAAATATAGGAGCTCTGTGTGTGTAATGGGACTAACACACTACAAGTCCTATAGGTGCTTCTGGTAACAAAATATAGGAGCTCTGCCTGCCTGCCACGAACACACTACAAGTCCTATAGGTGCTTCTGGTAACAAAATATAGGAGCTCTGCCTGCCTGCCACTAACACACTACAAGTCCTATAGGTGCTTCTGGTAACAAAATATAGGAGCTCTGCCTGCCTGCCACGAACACACTACAAGTCCTATAGGTGCTTCTGGTAACAAAATATAGGAGCTCTGCCTGCCTGCCACGAGCACACTACAAGCCCCTCTTTGTCAATCAATCTTTGTAACTGAATCTATCTAACTCAATCTCTGTAAGTGAATCTCTCTAACTATCTAAATGCAGCAGAGTGTCACAGAAACAGCCTGCTCAATCTGCGCCGGAACAGCATGTGACCGGCGCAGACGGCGTGGCGGCGTTTTATAGGGGGGGGGCGTGTACTACAGCCCCTGAGCTGTAATTGGCTACAGGCGTCCTGCCTGTAGCCAATTATGGCTCTTCGAGTTTCCGGGGCTGTGATTGGCCAAGCATGCGGGGTCACAGTGCATGCTTGGCCAATCATCAGCCAGCAATGCACTGCGTCGGCCGCGCCGGCCGCAATGCATTGCGGGGCCGCTCGCATCACACGAACGTGATGCGAGCGGCCAAAATAGTTCTGGGCTCGCCGAGCGAGCGAACGCCCGGTGCTCGATGCGAACGTGGGTTCGCATCGAGCACCGGGCCCATCCTTACTGAGAAACTGGCTTCCTTTTTCACAGACTGAATAAACATATATGTGACAGATTTGCTGTTTCCTTTTTGACCAGGCCCCTTTTTCTTAGAGAGAGAGCAAGTAGACTGTAGCTAGAAAAACTAAATAAGTTTTATTTTTTCCAAGATTGAATCAAGATGGTACATGTTAGCATATTTTCACCACAACCTTTAAGCGTGTTTAGGCAAAATGAAGCCACGCAGTGTTGTAGCTGGTATGTCTAGGGGACATGATCTCCACTGGGGCAAAGATTATGTAAGCTCTGATGGGTTAGGCCCAGAGGTAGCACTCCATCTTGTTCCAAAAAAGGTCCTCAACCTGGTGATGCAGATATTCCTAGATCGGTACACTCTTTTACGGGATCTTATGAAGCAGAATAGAAGAGTTTTTAGTCATTTGAGGCCATCTTGCTTTTCAAGTAGAGTTACCCAGTGGGTGATGAACAATATATAACATTTCTGCCATTACTTGTTGGACCAAGTGTCTGTGATCAGGTTGACCCCCCCCATTGACCACATTCTGAAGCGACTTACCTTCCACATGATGGTAGAGGGCAAGGATGAGCTTATGGGTGAAGAATAGGAACGAGCCAATGTTTTAGTCCAAACCTATCTTTGGACCAAACTTTGGTTGTTTGGGCGTTTGTTCAAATGCCTAAACGTTTGCCTATTCAGCCCCCTGTTTGGTGGGAGCCGAGCATCATATATAAAATTGGTATTTCTTCTGCTTCTATACATTTATCCAGGAATTGGGCTTCATGTTTGGCTATTTCTTGTCTATGGATTGCATAAAAAATAAAAAACATTTTTGTAGGGCAATATCAGCAATAAAAGTAATTTTTTTGTCCTAAGAAAATAAATACTAGATGGACTTGTGTCTTTTTTAACCTGACTAACTGTATAACTATGTACTGTATGTATTAAATTGTTATTATAAAGTTATCGCTGAATCAATAGGTTCATAGTGGAAAGTAGGCATTGCTCTGGTCCATAGGTGGGGTATAGGCGTGAGGGTTAAAGAGAGTGGTTAAAAAAAAAAAAGAAAATTAGTACTAGACCTGAGAATATGTCTGTTAAATATAGTGAAGAAACACAATATACCTATAGTGCAATAGCGAGATGCCTGTTTCAGGTCGGAAACTGATAGCTCAGAAATGGATCTCTATATACCCTCCGACGGTGGATGAATGGAGAACACAAATAAGAGAAACTATAGTAAAGGAGAAATTAATTTACTTACATAGAAAAAATTTGGGAAATTTGAAGCTATCTGGAAAGATTGGATGGAGGCTTGGGACCTTGAGTGAAGTTGCTTTATTTGTGAGGGGGCAGGGAGATGGAGGAGTGTGAATAGGGGGGAGGGAGAGGAAATTACTGTATATTGTTTTATCGTATATTGATTTGGTTTTTTTTTTTGTTTTGTTTTTAATGTGAGGTTACTGCAGGATGCAATATGTGTATGATAACTGTATCAGGAAAAATATGAATGTGAAATGTGTAATTTGTATTCGTGAAAGGAAAATCAATAAAAAAAAAATACTGAATTAAAGAAGTGGTTAAAAAATATTAAAGGTATTTATCCCTGTAGATGCATTTAACGAACAAGACGTCCATATATTTTACATAACATTTCTTCACAAATCATAAGTCCATTATTCACAGTATTTATTATAATAATTATTATTATTGTTATTGATATTTTATTGACCAGTACATTTTATCTTTGATTATCATATACAGTTTTTTTTATATATATATATATATATTTTACATGCCCATAACAATTATATTATTTTGTAATCTCACATCTGAATTTTAAATATATTATATACTGAATATCTAGCAATAGACGCTACTAAACGTTAGACATGTTCACACTAAAATATTTTGTTTCGTAATTTTGTTTTCATCCGAAAAATAAATTTATTTAGTTACTCCCGAAATTCGTTTTTATTTATTTTGTTTCATTAAAAAAATTAATTCGTCTGAGAATCCAAAATAATTAAAGGTTGAATCTGTCATTGTGTCTGTCAAATGTTCTAAGAAGATTCGACGGAGCAGCTAAACTGTACGATGCCGCAATCGTACATTTCCGGTCGAATGTTCCGCTTACAAGCTATAGTAGAATTCTAATGTTGTATGACACTAGTAATAATTATATTAGGGCTGTTACTGATTAAAATTTTCGTGCTCGATTAATCGATTTTTTTTTAAATCGATTAATCGACTAATTTCGATTAATAATAACGCACATACAGATCCATCTACTTTTAGCTAATCTCCTTGCATTGCAACTCTGCATTAGTCAGTGGTAAATGTGGTATACACTATATACAATCACCCGACACTAGTTAGTTTCCACAATCCATGACTTAACTTCACAGTTCACACAAATAAGTTTTTAAACTGTAGCACTGACGTAAGAAATTTTTTTTCCACAGTAGCGTGACAATCCCTCCACCTCCGGTCTAACTAATCACTCTCACCTTATGGCATGGACCCCTGTGCAAACAGGTGGTCATGCAAGCGGGTATCAAAAGGGTTAACACATAAACTTCTCTCACATCTCCTTAGATCTCAGCAAGGACGCAGGTCATGGGTAGAAAGAGAAGATCTAAGTGCTCACCGCTTAAGTATAAGATTCAATTTTTGTGTTCAAACATAAACTACTCACATGAAGATGATAAAAACACAGCATGTAAAGCCGACAATCATGTTAGTTCCGTAGGGCAGCAGCGGGTGATGGCATGCGTAGCTCCTCCCCCGTAACGCGTTACGTTCAATCAGAACTTCAACGTCACCGGACTCCTCCCCCTTCCCTTCGTTAGCAGACGGAGGCACTTGGGGAAGGGGGAGGAGTCCGGTGACGTCGATGTCCGTGACGTCTCCGTATCTCCGACGGAACTCCCTGAAGACCTGGAAGCCGGCGGAGAGGTGAGTACCGATCAAAATAATTTTGATTGATCAAAAAAATTAATCGATTAATCGAGGAATTAATCTTTCATTTCCACAGCCCTAAATTATATTTATTAATTATTATTACTAGTCAACCAACATTAGAATTCTTCTATAGCCTATGGGCGGAGCATTTGACCATAAATGTCCGCTCGCGCCGACTGCTACGTCAAATCTTTTCTCTCTATGTCGAATAATCTTGGACTGATAGAGTTAGGTTAGGCACATTCAACCTTTTTGCTTTTGTCTCTATAATGTCTAATCTTTTCTCTATATGTTGAATTTTTTCTCTCTATGTCGATTAATCTTGAACTAATAGAGCTAAGGTTAGGCACATTCGACCACAGGTTCGATGGGACACAGATCGCTATTGTCAGCGTCATGTTGAATCTCCTATCTATAATCGAACTGTTGTCACAACAAAAACTAAAATAAAACATGTGTTTATGTCGGATCTTTCAGTTTTCAGATTCTACATGTACGATAATGAAAATACCCGAAATTCGGACAAAAATGCATTTTGACGAAAACGAATGCACATGTCTACTAAACTTTATAACTTTTATTCCTCGGCATTGCTGATACTGGAAAGCAGTTCTTTAGTAAAGTATTATTAGACATCTTCTTCAGGGAACAGCCGGAGTTTGTTCTATTGGATGAAAGTTTCTGTAGAATCTCTCAGGGGATGGAATCTGAATTTACTATTCTTCCCCTGATCACTGAAGTCACATTTAGAATGTTGTATTTCTCGTGTCTTATACAGAAAAATATTTTCATATCCCTGTTGTGTTGGATTCCCCTGATAGGTGATATTCTGGAGGCTGGTTACCATATGATGAGAGTATTTATCTTGCTTTTCAAGTAGAGTTACCCAGTGGGTGATGAACAATATATAACATTTCTGCCATTACTTGTTGGACCATGTGTCTTTGATCAGGTTGACCCCCCCCATTGACCACATTCTGAAGCGACTTACCTTCCACATGATGGTAGAGGGCAAGGATGAGCTTATGGGTGAAGAATAGGAACGAGCCAATGTTTTAGTCCAAACCTATCTTTGGACCAAACTTTGGTTGTTTGGGCGTTTGTTCAAATGCCTAAACCTTTGCCTATTCAGCCCCCTGTTTGGTGGGAGCCGAGCATCATATATAAAATTGGTATTTCTTCTGCTTCTATACATTTATCCAGGAATTGGGCTTCATGTTTGGCTATTTCTTGTCTATGGATTGCATAAAAAATAAAAAACATTTTTGTAGGGCAATATCAGCAATAAAAGTAATTTTTTTGTCCTAAGAAAATAAATACTAGATGGACTTGTGTCTTTTTTAACCTGACTAACTGTATAACTATGTACTGTATGTATTAAATTGTTATTATAAAGTTATCGCTGAATCAATAGGTTCATAGTGGAAAGTAGGCATTGCTCTGGTCCATAGGTGGGGTATAGGCGTGAGAGTTAAAGAGAGTGGTTAAAAAAAAAAAAGAAAATTAGTACTAGAGCCGAGAATATGTCTGTTAAATATAGTGAAGAAACACAATATACCTATAGTGCAATAGCGAGATGCCTGTTTCAGGTCGGAAACTGATAGCTCAGAAATGGATCTCTATATACCCTCCGACGGTGGAGGAATGGAGAACACAAATAAGAAAAACTATAGTAAAGGAGAAATTCATTTACTTACATAGAAAAAATTTGGGAAATTTGAAGCTATCTGGAAAGATTGGATGGAGGCTTGGGACCTTGAGTGAAGTTTCTTTATTTGTGAGGGGGCAGGGAGATGGAGGAGTGTGAATAGGGGGGAGGGAGAGGAAATTACTGTATATTGTTTTATCGTATATTGATTTGTTTTTTTTTTTTGTTTTGTTTTTAATGTGAGGTTACTGCAGGATGCAATATGTGTATGATAACTGTATCAGGAAAAATATGAATGTGAAATGTGTAATTTGTATTCGTGAAAGGAAAATCAATAAAAAAAAATACTGAATTAAAGAAGTGGTTAAAAAATATTAAAGGTATTTATCCCTGTAGATGCATTTAACGAACAAGACGTCCATATATTTTACATAACCTTTCTTCACAAATCATAAGTCCATTATTCACAGTATTTATTATAATAATTATTATTTATTGTTATTGATATTTTATTGACCAGTACATTTTATCTTTGATTATCATATACAGTTTTTTTTTATATATATATATTTTACATGCCCATAACAATTATATTATTTTGTAATCTCACATCTGAATTTTAAATATATTATATACTGAATATCTAGCAATAGACGCTACTAAACGTTAGACATGTTCACACTGAAATATTTTGTTTCGTAATTTTGTTTTCATCCGAAAAATTAATTTATTTAGTTACTCCCGAAATTCGTTTTTATTTATTTTGTTTCATTAAAAAAATTAATTCGTCTGAGAATCCAAAATAATTAAAGGTTGAATCTGTCATTGTGTCTGTCAAATGTTCTAAGAAGATTCGACGGAGCAGCTAAACTGTACGATGCCGCAATCGTACATTTCCGGTCGAATGTTCCGCTTACAAGCTATAGTAGAATTCTAATGTTGTATGACACTAGTAATAATTATATTAGGGCTGTTACTGATTAAAATTTTCGTGCTCGATTAATCGATTTTTTTTTTAATCGATTAATCGACTAATTTCGATTAATAATAACGCACATACAGATCCATCTACTTTTAGCTAATCTCCTTGCATTGCAACTCTGCATTAGTCAGTGGTAAATGTGGTATACACTATATACAATCACCCGACACTAGTTAGTTTCCACAATCCATGACTTAACTTCACAGTTCACACAAATAAGTTTTTAAACTGTAGCACTGACGTAAGAATTTTTTTTTTCCACAGTAGCGTGACGATCCCTCCACCTCCGGTCTAACTAATCACTCTCACCTTATGGCATGGACCCCTGTGCAAACAGGTGGTCATGCAAGCGGGTATCAAAAGGGTTAACACATAAACTTCTCTCACATCTCCTTAGATCTCAGCAAGGACGCAGGTCATGGGTAGAAAGAAAAGATCTAAGTGCTCACCGCTTAAGTATAAGATTCAATTTTTGTGTTCAAACATAAACTACTCACATGAAGATGATAAAAACACAGCATGTAAAGCCGACAATCATGTTAGTTCCGTAGGGCAGCAGCGGGTGATGGCATGCGTAGCTCCTCCCCCGTACGCGTTACGTTCAATCAGAACTTCAACGTCACCGGACTCCTCCCCCCTTCCCTTCGTTAGCAGACGGAGGCACTTGGGGAAGGGGGAGGAGTCCGGTGACGTCGATGTCCGTGACGTCTCCGTATCTCCGACGGAACTCCCTGAAGACCTGGAAGCCGGCGGAGAGGTGAGTACCGATCAAAATAATTTTGATTGATCAAAAAAATTAATCGATTAATCGAGGAATTAATCTTTCATTTCCACAGCCCTAAATTATATTTATTAATTATTATTACTAGTCAACCAACATTAGAATTCTTCTATAGCCTATGGGCGGAGCATTTGACCATAAATGTCCGCTCGCGCCGACTGCTACGTCAAATCTTTTCTCTCTATGTCGAATAATCTTGGACTGATAGAGTTAGGTTAGGCACATTCAACCTTTTTTGCTTTTGTCTCTATAATGTCTAATCTTTTCTCTATATGTTGAATTTTTTCTCTCTATGTCGAATAATCTTGAACTAATAGAGCTAAGGTTAGGCACATTCGACCACAGGTTCGATGGACACAGATCGCTATTGTCAGCGTCATGTTGAATCTCCTGTTATATATCGAACTGTTGTCACAACAAAAACTAAAATAAAACATGTGTTTATGTCGGATCTTTCAGTTTTCAGATTCTACATGTACGATAATGAAAATACCCGAAATTCGGACAAAAATGCATTTTGACGAAAACGAATGCACATGTCTACTATACTTTATATCTTTTATTCCTCGGCATTGCTGATACTGGAAAGCAGTTCTTTAGTAAAGTATTATTAGACATCTTCTTCAGGGAACAGCCGGAGTTTGTTCTATTGGATGAAAGTTTCTGTACAATCTCTCAGGGGATGGAATCTGAATTTACTATTCTTCCCCTGATCACTGAAGTCACATTTAGAATGTTGTATTTCTCGTGTCTTATACAGAAAAATATTTTCATATCCCTGTTGTGTTGGATTCCCCTGATAGGTGATATTCTGGAGGCTGGTTACCATATGATGAGAGTATTTCCAACGTTGCAGCAGACTAGTAAAGCTGGTTACTACTAATAATATTTAGTTATACATATTTTTTATAACTCGCTTTATACAAATATCTGATAGGATTGTACAGTGATGGTCAATGTGTACATTACAGCCCTAGTTTTCTATTGGTGTTGAACATCCAGTTATTGCTAGACATGTGCATTCGTTTTCATCCGAATTCTGGGTATTTTCATTATCGTTTTAACAAGCGATAACGAACGTGCAGAATCCAAAAACCGAAAGATCCAACATAAACAAATGCTTTATTTTAGTTTTCGTTGTGACAACAGTTCGATATAGATAGAAGATCTGACATGCCGCTGACAATAGAGATCTGTGTCCATCGAACCTGTGGTTGAATGTGTCTAACCTTAGCTCTATTAGTCCAAGATTATTCTACATAGAGAGAAAAGATTTGACACAGAGAGAAAAGATTAGACATTATAGAGACAATAGCAAAAAAGGTTGAATGTGCCTAACCTAACTCTATTGGTCCAAGATTATTCTACATAGAGAGGAAAGATTCGACAAGAAGATTTGACGAAGCAGTCACCGCAATCGGACTTTTCTGGTCAAATGCTCCGCCCATAGGCTATAGAAGAATTCTAATGTTGGTTGACTAGTAATAATAATTAATAAATATAATTATTACTAGTGTCATACAACATTAGAATTCTACTATAGCTTGTAGGAAGAACATTCGACCGGAAATGTACGATTGCGGCGTCGTACAGTTTAGCTGCTCCGTCGAATCTTAGAACATTCAACAGACACCATAAGCCTTCAATGACAGATTCGACCCTAATTATTTCTGATTTTCGGACAAATGCATTTTTTAACAAAACAAAATAAATAAAAACAAATTTTGGGAGTAACTAAATAAATGTATTTTTCGGACGAAAACGAAATTCCGAAACAAAATATTTCAGTGTGTCCATGTCTAGTTATTGCTGCTTTTATGCCTTTTACCACCATAAGGTGCAATACATAATACAGATCAACACATATTACTTCATATGAATTAAAAGAAAAAAGAAAAGAAATAAAAGAATGTGATTGGCGTTCTGTGCAGTGAATTGTATATGTACTAAGCTAAATGACCTGTCAGAGACGTTCCTGTCCACTATGATGTCATAGAATAAAAGCAGCAAATGTATGTTTATCATACACCAGTTAGTGTATAGCACAGATATATGTACATGTATGAGCAGTATAATATTCTACACATATGGTTTATTAGGGGTTTTACAGTCTCCCTTAATAACAGGCTTCCTTTTGAGAAAATCGTTTTTTGTTTTTTTTTGTAAATATGAATCTGCCATGGTTTGGTTTGCGAGACATTCACAAACTTTGACCTTATTGAAGTCTATGGGAGGTGAATGTTGATACTAAATTCATATCAGACATAAGGGGAAAAGAAGATCTCCTCTCTTGGCTTTGAATGCAACAAACCCTTTAGATGACAAGCTTGTGGGAACACCTTAAAGCTGTATGGAACAGTCCAATTCATAGACAGTCTCAGTAACTGCACACACTGGCAGTTACTACATGTTTTGGCGCTTAACCACGTAAGGACCGAGCCTATTTTTCAGACTCTAAAATCATTACTAGCAAAAATTATCTATATGTTTTTTTTCTAACACCGTAGAGAATAAAATGGCAGTCGTTGCAATAGTTTCTGTCACACCGTATTTGCGCAACGGTCTTACAAGCGCACTTTTTCTGGATTTTTTTTTTACTTTAAAAATAAGAACATTTTTTCTATATTGTGGAAGATAATGTTACGCATTAAATTAAATAAAGTAAAGTAAGCAAGCAAGTACATTTATACCCAACATGTCACGCTTCAAAATTGCACCCACTCGTGGAATGGCAACAAGCTTTTACCCTCTAAAAATCTCCATGGGTGATGTTTAAAAATTTCTACAGGTTACCAATTTTGAGTCACAGAGGAGGTCTAGGGCTAAAATGTTCGCTTTCGCTCTAACGATCGCGGGGATACCTCACATGTGTGGTTTGAACACCGTTTTCATATGCGGGCTCTACTCACATATGCGTTCGCGAGCTGGGCAGGACGGGGCGCTTTACATTTTTTTATTATTATTATTTATTTTACTTTTTATTTTTTATTTTGACACTGTCCTTTTAAAGAAAAAAATTTGGGTCACTTTTATACCGATTTCAAGGAATGTAACCATCCCTTGTAATGGAAAAAAAAAGCATGACAGGACCACTTAAATATGAGATCTGGGGTCAAAACCCGAGGGCTTTCACACTGGAGTGGTGCGCTTGCAGGAAGGTAAAAAGAAGTCAGCGCTGTAGGACCTCAGACCTCATATTTACACTACAATGCAATAAAAAAAAATGTTATTTAAAAAAAAAAAATTCAGCCCCGTAAGAATTTACCCCCTTCCTTACCAGAGCACTTTTTGCGATTCGGCACTGCGTCAATTTAACTGACAATTGCGCGGCCGTGTGACGTTGCACCCAAAAAATATTTACGCCATTTTTTTCCCACAAATAGAGCTTTCTTTTGGTGGTATTTTATCACCTCTGCAGTTTTTATTTTTTGCGCTATAAACAAAAATAGAGCGACAATTTTGAAAAAAATGCAATATTCTTTACTTTTTGCTATAATAAATATCCCCCACAAATATATAAAAAACGGAAAATTGTATCATACTTACCGTAATTTTCCTTTCCTGGTGCCAATCCATGGCAGCATACATGTGATAGAGCTCCGCCTCTACTCCGCCTTCAGGACTAGTGAATAGCATAAATTAAAGGGCATAGCCCCTCCCCCAACATTCTTCGTAATATAGAATACCGAGGGTGGGAGTTTATGCTGCCATGGATTGGCACCAGGAAAGGAAAATTACGGTAAGTATGATACAATTTTCCGTTTTCCTGGTGCCTCCATGGCAGCATACATGTGATAAATAACTAGCTCACATGGGTGGGTTTAATGCTTTAACAAATAATAAACTTTAATCAAACACAGACATAGCAGCATGAAGCGCTTTACTCCCGAACTCTACGGTTGTAAGAGCCCCGGGATCAATACGATAATGTTTGAGGAATGTGTGTCGGGAAGACCAAGCCTAATGCTTCAAGAGAAACATTTGCCCTCGCTGCCCAAGATGCCGATACTGCTCTTGTTGAAGGAGCATTCACCTGAGCCGAAACTTGCTGTGGCTTCCAAGTAGGCCCTGAGAACTTTGGATATGTCTAACTCATAACAGGAGTTTGATTCTGAGTCCATGAAAACTGGTAACGCCCATGGTTCTGATAGGTTTGCCATTGAGGTGACCTTGGGTGTGAAACCTCTGAGAGGGCGAAGTTCTACCCTATCTGGAAGAAAAGGGATATGTGATCATCCCCAATGCCCAGGGAGTGGATTTCCGAAATCCTCCTGTCGGATGTAATAGCCAACAGAAAAGTTGTTTTTAAAGTCAAGTTACAAATTGAGACCTCTTCAACCGGTACAAACGGATGAGTGGATAGGACTTCCAATATTAGAGGAGGATCCCACTTTGGAAAGGAACGTCTGGATGGGGGACACATCTTCAATACTCCCCTGAGGAACATAACCACTAGAGGGTCTTCTGACCCCCTGGTGTTAGTTGCTGCAGAAGTTGCGGAAACTTGTACCTTGAGGGAACTCTGGCTGAGCCCCAAATCTAGACCAGTTTGCAGAAAACTCAGAACATCAGCAGTGGAAAGAGAGAGATAGGATCAAATCCTTTTCCTGGGGCATAGGATAAGAACTTGTCCCAAATTCTTGCATAGATTGTGTTGGTTGTAGGCTTTCTAGCTTTTAACAGGGTGGATATGACCTCTTGGGAACAGCCTAACGATTCAAACCTCCTCCTTTCCACTTCCATACACAAAGATCCAGCTTCTGTGGGTCTGGATGGTCCAGCCTGCCCTGGGTCAACAACTGCAGAAAGGGAGGAATTCTGATCGGATGATCCACACTGAGGTGCATGGCTAGTGGAAACCACGGTCTCTTCGACCAATAGGGTAGCACTGCTAGCACTTTAACTGGTTCGTTCAGGAGTCTGAGGAGAAACCTCGAAATAAGTGGGCGAGGAGGAGAGGTGTAAGCTGTCTTGAAGGTCCAAGGACAAGATAGCGCATCTACTCCTTCCGCCTGTGGATGTGGAAGGTGAGAGAAGAATCTCCTGATTTTGCAATTCTCATGTGTAGCAAAAGATCCACCAGTGGGGTCTGCCCTAGATTGGAGATTTGGATGAACACATGGGGATGTAGAGACCACTCGTTGTCCCCAAACCTCCTCGATAAGACATCTGCCTCTGTGTTCATCTTGCCTGGGAGATACATTGCCCTGAGGTCTACCAGGTTCCTCTCTGCCCAGAGCATTACAGGTTCCACTTCCCTCAGAAGTGTCTTGCTGTGGGTGCCCCCTTGTTTCTGAAGGTACGAGACCGCCACCTTGGTGTCCAAACATAGAAGTACTCTCTGTCCCTTGACCTGAGATGCAAAAGAGGTTAAGGCTAGAAATGCTGCCCTCATTTCTAGGACGTTGGACACTGTCCCTCTGGTGGGCAAGGACCATCTTCCCTGAATTCTCTGCAATGGGCACCCCACCCCTGGCCACTCGCATCTGACGTAATTGTGGACCATGAGTGGGAACCCAAATGATAGAGCCGGGAGAGATTCTCTGGATTCATCCACCAGTGTAATGACCACTGCTTATTAGCGTTGTTAAACGGATTGTCTGAGACAGATGTTGTCGTCTCCATTGCATTAAGAATCCCGTCTGGAAGTGTCTCAGATGCTAGTGAGACCATGGAACTAGAGGTATGCACGAGGACATCGTGCCAATAAGGCTCAGACACTGCAAGGCTGATAGATGGGATCTCTATGACCTTGGATACCTTCTGAATGATGCCCTCCATCTTCATCTGGGGTAAAGAGACTGTGCCTAGGAGCGTACCGAACATTGCCCCTAAGTAAACCATCTGCTGTGTTGAAACTAATTGGCTCTTCCGATGGTTCACCAGCCACCCGAACTCCGACCACGACTGGAGAAGAATCTCCCTGTGGACTAAAAGGTGGCTCGAGTTTTTTTTTTTTTTTTGACAGCAAGAGGATATCGTCCAGGTAGTGATAAATTCTTAACCCCCTCTCTCTCTCATAGGGGCCAAGACAGATATCAACACTTTTGTGAACACCAGAGGGTAGGTGCATAGCTCTAAGGGCAGAGCTTGAAATTGCAGGTGGACATGACCCACTGCGAACCTTAAGTATTTTTGGAAGGATGGTAGAATAGGGATGTGGAGGTACGCATCCTGCAGGTCTATCAAGATTAATCAATCTCCTGGTTGTATGGTTTGTATGATCGTTTGGAGTGACTCCATCTTGAAGCTTTCGAGATGGATGTATTGATTTAGCTTTTTCAGATCTATTACAGGTCTCCAGTCACCTGTTTTTTTTCTGCACCAGGAAAAGTGTGGAAGAAAAACCTGTAAAATCGATCTGATGGGGGGACAGGTATTGCTGCCCCTTGACGCTGCAGGGACTCCAAAAAAAAATTGGTTTAAGGCCAGTGCCTTCTGTGGGGAGGCTGGTAACTGTCTCTTTGAAGGACGTGTGAGGAGGCTGCTGAGAGAAAGTCCAGAAGTGACCGTACCGGATCGTTGCTAGGACCCATGGGTCTTGACATTTGGAGGCACAGATGGGGAAAACGTTTTTTTAACTGGGCTCCCACTGGGGGCATTTCCTCCCCGCTGACGTCAAAAGGACTTTGTCCCCTCCTGGGGAGCAGTGAGGGACTTGTACTTTCTGGCTCCCAGAAAAGAAGGCTGGGTGCCTCTCCACGATTTCTTGTTGTCCCTAAAGGGGCGAGACTGCCTGAAGTCTCTAGAATTTGATTGCCGGAATCGTGATAAATAGGCCTTTGTTCTCCGGACCTTCCTGTCCTGAGGAAGTAAGCCAGATTTGCCCCCGGTTACTCTGGAGATTACTTTGTCGAGTTTCTCAACAAACCAAGATTTTCCATCAAGGGAAATCTTGCATCAATTCTGCTTTGATGCTAGATCGGCTGTCCAAGGCTTTAGCCATAAGGCCCGCTTTGCCATAACAGAGTTGCAGCATTGAATTGGCTGAACACCGGATTGTGTCAATTGCAGCTTCTCCCACGAAATCCGCCAACTTAAGCTCCTCCAGAGCTTTGATTATGTCATCTTTGGGAACGTCTTGGTGCAGGGCTGTCTCAATATTTTCCGTCCAAGCCCTGATGGCATTGGAAACAGATGTCAGCGCAATGGCTGGTCTGCAAGCCACCCCTGCTTCTAGATAGATGTATTGATCTAGACCTCAAATGGAGCTATCTAGGGGATCCTTGAAAGACGTTGAATCCTCCATTGGCATTGTTACATTTTTTGCCAGACGCACTACAGCCGCATCAACCACAGTCATTGAACTGAGTATCTGAACTGAGTGCCAGTGGATACATTTTGCATAAACGTGCTACAGAAAACTCTATCAGTTTTGTTCCACTCATCCTCTATGATCTCCCCCATTAATGGGAAGAAGATTTGGTTTCTCTTGAGAAATAGTTTTTTGATTTTTGAGGAGGCCCTTCCGGGTCTTCCCAGGCAATGTCGCTCCTCACCGCTTGTACAAAGGGTTGAACCAGGGAGAAATTGAAACCAGACGGTTCTGTATCATCTGAGGACTCCTCGGATGAATCTACCAGTGGGATTTGTTTAGCTGTTTTTCCTGATGGAGGCAAAGGAGTACTAACAGCTGATGGGCCCGAAATGTCGGGGTCCAAATCCAACACCTGGGCAGCTTGTGAAACCGGGTGAGCTGGAATCATGGCCGTCAGTTCAGAAAGAGAGTCTCTCATGGTTTGCTTAAGCAGGTCAACCACCTGCTGGCCTTCTAATTCCCGGTTAGCTGCGTAGTCCCTGAGACAGTCTCTGCAGACGAGCTTATCAGGGAGTGGAACCGCGCCACAGGCCCAACATTTTTTCCTTGACGCCCGCGGTGGAGGCGAAGGCGAATGACGACGTCTATAAGATCCTGATCTTCTGGAAGATTTATGATGAGAAGAGCGCGGTCTTCGCTCAGGACTATCGTCATTGTCATAGCGCCTTGAGGACTTTCTGGACCGCTTTGAAGGAACAGGGCTGAAACAAACAAAGTTTGTCAGTGGCGCACTCTTTTTTTTTTTTTTTTTTTAAATACTCACGTACAGGTGGTCCACATACCTATTGGATATGAGAGGATCTTGGCTTTGTGACAAATGGCTCATGGTAAATAATGGGCAGGAGGATCAGCTGTAGTAAGGCGAAGTAAGAAGCAAAAAGAAATAGAGTCTATTTGCACACCAAATTTTTAAACGAAGTCAACGCAATAGGAGTGAGATAAAAGTATAAGGCTGGCCATACACTACCCAACCCCCGTCTATAGATCTCCCTCAGATCTATAAAAAAAAAACATACAATATGTGGTCAAATCTAATCACCCCCAATTTGCATGCAATCAGGCAGGCCCCTGTACCACACAGTTGAAGGCAAACCTAATGGAAATCGAAGAAAATTGCATGGTGAATGGCCAGCTCCACACATACCTGTAATGCTGAAGTAATCTGGACTGCAGGGCATACACCTGATATGCAGAGCAGCCCTGAGTCCAATTTAGAGCCAACACTTTAAAGCTAAAAAGGGAGAGCAGCTTAATTAAAAA
>CM053026.1:20061193-20082442 GCA_028564925.1 Lithobates sylvaticus | reverse complement strand
AAAAAAGGTGAAGTCTAACGTGTGTCGGCAAGAGCCACAAGGCTATTGCCGAAATGCTTTAGCCTTCACCCTTTTTACATGGTCATACCAAAATAAAGACTTAAGACTTCATTTCCAGAAGTTCCGGCTTATTTGCTATTATACCAGTGAACTTGCTGAGAACATTTTTCCCACAAATAGAGCTTTCTTTTGGTGGTATTTGATCGCCCCTGCGGTTTTTATTTTTTGCGCTATAAACAAAAATAGAGCGACAATTTTGAAAAAAATGCAATATTTTTTACTTTTTGCTATAATAAATATCCCCAAAAAATATATAAAAAAACATTTTTTTTCCTCAGTTTAGGCCGATACGTATTCTTCTACATATTTTTGGTAAAAAAAAATCGCAATTAGCGATTATTGATTAGTTTGCGCAAAAGTTATAGCGTTTACAAAATAGGGGATAGTTTTATAGCATTTTTTTATTAATATTTTTTTTTTATTAGTAATGGCGGCGATCAGCGATTTTTATTGTGACTGCGACATTTTGGCGGACACATCGGACATTTTTGACACATTTTTGGGACATTTGTCATTTATACAGCAATCACTGCTATTTAAATAGCACTGATTCCTATGTAAATGACAGTTGTAGTTAGGGGGTTAACCACTAGGGGGCGGGGAGGAGTCAGTGTGACGTGTTGTGTTTTTTTTAACAGTAGGGGGGCGTGGCTGTACGTCTGACGTCATTGATCGGCGTTCTCGATGACAGGGAACCGTCGATCACTGACAGTCAGTGTAGGAAGCGCGGGGAGAGGTTTGTTTACATAGACCTCTCCCCGTTCTTCAGCTCCGTAACCCGATCGCGGGATACCAGCGGCGATCGGGTCCGCTGGTCCCGCGGCCGGGGTCACGGAGCTCCCGACCGGGTCGCGCGCGCGCCCCCCGGGCAGGCAAATTAAAGGGGACGTACAGGTACGTGCTTTTGCCTGCCCGTGCCATTCTGTTGACGTATATCTACAGGAGGCAGTCGGGAAGCGGTTAAAGTGGTTGTAAACCCTTACAAACCACTTTGACCTACAGGTAAGCCTAGATTAAGGCTTACCTGTAGGTCAGAGAAATATCTCCTAAACCTACACGGTTTAGGAGATATTTGCCAAAAGACAGGCGCCGCTGTTTACGGCGCATGCGCCGTAGACAGTTGCCCGCAGGCGCACTGAGGGCTCCGCTGTTAACGGCGATATGCCACGAGTGGTGGCTCCCGTGCACATGAGCGAGAGTAACATCAGCGCGGCTCCATCGAATGACAGCGCCGGAGCAGCGAGCCCCACCAAGAAGATGGAGGCTCCGTACACAAGGGGACAGCGGTAACTTCGCTGGCTCCTGTGTCAGGTAAGTGACAAATAATGGACTACTATGCGATGCATAGTAGTCCATTATGCTTTACCTTTGCAGGGAAACAAAGAGGAAGTAAACCCATCAGGGTTTACTTCCTCTTTAAGGCCTGGTTCACACCAGATACCAATGCGGCTCCCAGCAGGGGTCCTGTGCGTTCTGGTTCACCATTCGGGTCTGATTTCAGCCCAAATTTTGGGCTTAATTTGGACCTGAACCGGACCAAAAGACGCACGGGGCTCCAGTTCAAATTCGCACCGGAGCCGTATCGGAGATATGTGAACCGGCTCCATAGAGAGCCAGTCACATTCTCCTGGCCTCACTAATATTAAAAATGATTTTAGAATATACCAACAACATGTATTTATTAATAATATTATATGGAAAAAAAACGCACTGACCAAAAGAAATCATCATAAAAATAAAATATAAATTAAATAAAAAATATAGGCAGCAGAAATGTGGTATAAGCACAGTACAAATGGTAACAAAGAAAATCTGCGCCACAAAGACAAAAAAAAATAAAAAAATCAATGGTGATAATATCAAAAACCCAAAAGAATATATAGAAACAAATACAGTGCAGTCCAGTGAAAATCTCAGTGATTTGTTGATGCTGAAATAAACAAAAATTGCACTTCACATCATTTTCTCAGTTCATGAGTGTAGAGAAAAGATGATGTTGAACTTGAATGAACAAACTCTTCATATACCAATGTCCTTAACCGCTTCAATACAGGGCTTTTAAACACCCTTCCTTACCAGAGCACTTTTTGCGATTCGGCACTGCGTCGCTTTAACTAACAATTGCGCGGTCGTGCGACGTTACACCCAAACAAAATTGACGTCCTTTTTTTCCCACAAATAGAGCTTTCTTTTGGTGGTATTTGATCGCCCCTGCGGTTTTTATTTTTTGCGCTATAAATAAAAGAAGAGCGACAATTTTGAAAAAAAAACACAATATTTTTTTACTTTTTGCTATAATAAATATCCCATTTTTTTAAAAAAAAACAATTTTTTTTTTCCTCAGTTTAGGCCGATACGTATTCTTCTACATATTTTTGGTAAAAAAAATCGCAATAAGCGTATATTGATCGGTTTGCGCAAAAGTTATAGCGTCTACAAAATAGGGGATAGATTTATTGAATTTTTTTTTTTTTTTTTTTACTAGTAATGGCGGCGATTTGCGATTTTTTTTTCGTGACTGCGACATTGCGGCGGACACTTCGGACACTTTTGACACATTTTTGGAACCATTCACATTTACACAGCGATCGTTGCTATAAAATTGCAATGATTACTGTGTAAATGTGACTGTCAGGGAAGGGGTTAACACTAGAGGGCGCTGGAGGGGTTAATGTGTGTCCCTAATAGGAGTGATTCTAACTGTAGGGGGAGGGGACTTAAGGGGAGGAGACCGATCATGTGATCCTCTGTACTGGGATCACATGATCGGTCTCCTCCCCGCTGACAGGACGTGGAGCTGTGTGTTTACACACACAGCTCCACGGTCCCGCCCGGTCCCGTTGTTTTAACGGGCAATCGCGGGTGCCCGGCGGACATCGCGGCCGCCGGGCACTCGCACCGGGTCCCGAGCGATGCCGCGGGGCGCGCGCGCGCCGCCGGCGGCGCGCGCGCGCCCCCCAGGCGGCCGGGAATCCGAGGACGTCATATGACGCCCACCCAGGATGGTAGATCCACCTTGTGGGCGTCATATGACTATGGCCGGGTATTGAACTGGTTAATAGACCACCGCTGTGCTCAACACTGATAGTGAGTACCATCACCGATTAAAAAAGCTGCTTACCAGATGGTAAAAAGCAAATGGCATTCATATGCACCCAGTCAAATTCGTTAACCACAGGGAAAGGAACCCTCACAGCAGCCTCCTCACGGTAGATGTAAACCCTTGGTCTCAGTAATTCATGTAATCCGTAGCAGCATGGACCATATAAATCAAACAAAACACCATAGCGTGATACCGTACTGATATTAAATTTATTTAAATTAAAATAATACTCACAATGTATCATAAGTATGCGAACATTAAAAACAAAACGCCGGCCGGCATTCAAGGAGCCCTTCCTCCTTCCTAGACAACGCGGTGACGTCACTGCACATCCTCCCAGACGCGTTTCATCATCAAGCAGACGTTCTCAATGGGGATAGGGCGGTACAGTGATTCACCGCTAGTTATAGCTCCACGCCTCGTTCTGAAATGCAAGGAAGTGGCTGGAAGCCATCTTAACTGAGGGAAAAACTGCCTAAAAGTAGCTAGATTGATTGTTCATACAAAAATAAAAATAGTTAAAAAATTTAAGGACTGTATAATATTATAACGGACGGCTAATAAGCTCGATCCTATAACAATTAACATGCCATTCACATACACTTGTGCAAAGGGATACACTGATGCATGGAAATGTTTAAAAAACATCTCAGCCAGGGGACATGATCAACAAACCAAGCACGCTGGGTAAGGTGGATCATCTTATAAACAACGTTAATATTTAACTAAAAAATATATTAGTGTAACGAGCAGCTAATGTACTGACTATATAGTGCTTCTAAACACCAACACACTAAACTCAAGCCATGGGAACCAAAA
Source organism: Lithobates sylvaticus (assembly GCA_028564925.1). Lineage (NCBI taxonomy): Eukaryota > Metazoa > Chordata > Amphibia > Anura > Ranidae > Lithobates > Lithobates sylvaticus. The sequence continues at coordinate 20,078,460 of CM053026.1, read as the reverse complement.
CAAAATTAAGTCATGTCCCACAGCAACGAGTGAAGTGAAAGGTCCATTGGACGCCAACTGTACCAAGTGAACCACCAGCCCAATGAGTATATTATGCCGAAATTTGCTAATAATTAAATATCATATTGTGACATATATAAAAAATAAAAAATAATAATTGAAGAACAGATATAATACCACCACATTTAGTAAAAAAAAAGGGAAAAAGGAGAATACTAACCCTACAGAGCTGTGAAAAACAGCTCTATACGGGAAATTCCCTGATTATTCTAATTATATTTAATTAGTGTAATGTGTGTGTGAAATGAGGCCCATAGAGAACCATTAATCAAATATATTTTTGAAGGATAAATGGATGAAGTGCCATAATGTGAAAAATTATGAAAAAAAATTTACAGTAAGAAAATAGAATAAAACATAAAAATAAAAAAAGGATATCCACTAATAAAAAATACCAACTATAAGTGAACTGCCCATCCTTGCATGACACAACGGGCAACATTTTATAACCAAACACATCTTACATCAATGTTAAATACAAAGAGTAAAAATGTCAGAGCGCATCAAATCAAATGAGTGCCCAATAAAAATAAAGAATAAAAATAATGACAATTATAAAATTCGTATCATCCTCAAAAAACTCCAGGGTCTACATGCATTATTAATAAAGGCGTTAACATCTGTGTCAACGTTTAACTCATACGGAACATAGGTTTTTAGGCGATGGATCCATGCCATCTCAAGTTTGGAAATTTCTCTCAACAAAAAGCTACCCCTCCAGTTGGGCTTAAACTTATCAATCCCCAGAAACAAAGTGTTAGCTGGGTCCCTATTATGTACCTAGAGGTAATGTTTGGAGACGGAATGATTTTTAAAACCTCTTATGATATTCATGACATGTTCGTTAAGACGAACTTGTAAGGGGCGTTTAGTCGACCCCACATATTGCAGGCCACAAGGGCACTGCGATAGGTAGACCACCCCTGCAGTGGCACATGTAATGCAAGGTTTTATACTAAACACCTTCTGAGTGGCAGTGGACCTAACAGAGGTAGTCCTTCTCTGAGAGCTAGAATTGAGTAGACAAACCCTACACCGTCTGCACTGGTAGTAACCAGTAAGATGGTTAAAAAAGCCTCTACTAGTAACTGGGGCGTTCAAGATGTTGGGGGCCACTCGACTCTGCAGCGATGTGGCTCCTCTAAAAATCACCCTCGGCCTAGGGGGCAAGATGTTGGGGGCCACTCGACTCGGGCAAGAGATTCTGAACACCCCTTACAAGTTCGTCTTAACGAACATATCATGAATATCATAACAGGTTTTAAAAATCTTATATATTGTCATTATTTGTATTCTTTATTTTTATTGGGCACTCATCTGATTTGATGCGCTCTGACATTTGTACTCTTTGTATTTAACATTGATGTAAAATGTGTTTGGTTATAAAATGTTGCCCGTTGTAGAGACACGGAAAATTACAAATCGAAAAAAAAAAAAAAAAAAAGTTACGAATCGGAAAAAAAAAGTTACGCAGTTACGAATGTACTAATTTTTTTGTTTTATAGTTGGTATTTTTTATTAGTGGATATCCCTTTGTTATTTTTCTTTTTTTATTCTATTTTCTTACTGTAAAATCTTTTCCATAATTTTTCACATTATGGCACTTTATCCATTTATTCTTCAAAAAGATATTTGATTAATGGTTCTCTATGGGCTTCATTTCACACACTCATTACACTAATTAAATATAATTAAAATAATCAGGGAATTTCCCGTATAGAGCTGTTTTTCACAGCTGTGTAGGGTTAGTATTCTCCTTTTCCCTTTTTTCACTAAATGTGGTGGTATTACATCTGTTCTTCAATTATTATTTTTTTATTTTTTGTATATGTCACGATATGATATTTAATTATTAGCAAATTTCAGCATAATATACTCATTGGGCTGGTGGTTCACTTGGTGCGGTTGGCGTCCAATGGACCTTTCACTTCACTTGTGGGACATGACTTGATTTTGTTTTGGTTCCCATGGCTTGAGTTTAGTGTGTTGGTGTTTAGACGCACTATATAGTCAGTCCAACAGCTGCTCGTTACACTAATATATTTTTTAGTTAAATATTAACGTTGTTTATAAGATGATCCACCTTACCCACCGTGCTTGGTTTGTTGATCATGTCCCCTGGCTGAGATGTTTTTTAAACATTTCCATGCAGGAGTGTATTCCTTTGCACAAGTGTATGTGAATGGTATGTTAATTGTTACAGGATCAAGCTTATTAGCCGTTCGTTATAATATTATACAGTCCTTAAATTCTTAAACAATTTTTCAACTATTTTTATTTTTGTATGAACAATCAATCTAGCTATCAGGTTACTTTTGGGCAATTTTTCCCTCAGGTAAGATGGCTTCCAGACACTTCCTTGCATTTCAGAACGAGGCGTGGTGCTATAACTAGCGGTGAATCACTGTACTGCCTTATCCCCATTGAAAATGTCTGCTTGATGACAAAACACGTCTGGGAGGATGTGCAGTGACGTCACCGCGTTGTCTAGGAAGGAGGAAGGGCTCCTTAAATGCCGGCCAGCGTTTTGTTTTTAATGTTCGCATACTTATGATACATTGTGAGTATTATTTTAATTTAAATGAATGTAATATCAGTACGGTATCACGCTATGGCCTTTTGTTTGATTTATATGGTCCATGCTGCTACGGATTACATGAATTACTGAGACCAAGGGTTTACATCTACCGTGAGGAGGCTGCTGTGAGGGTTCCTTTCCCTGTGGTTAACGACCTTGGCTGGGTGCATATGAATGCTATTTGCTTTTTACCATCTGGTAAGCTGCTTTTTTATCGGTGACGGTACTCAATATCAGTGTTGAGCACAGTGGTGGTCTATTAAGGACATTGGTATATGAAGAGTTTGTTCATTCAAGTTCAACATCACCTTTTCTCTACACTCATGAACTGAGAAAATTATAGTGCAATTTCTGTTTATTTCAGCATCAACAAATCACTGAGATTTTCACTGTGTTTGTTTCTATATATTATTTTGGGTTTTTGACATGATCACCATTGATTTTTATTTTTTGTCTTTGTGGCGCAGTTTTTCTTTGTTACCATGTATTTATTATTATAGCCGGATATATCTACATACAATATAAAAATGTGACCCAGACACTTAAAAAATTACATTACAAGCAGCTTATAAAAGGAAGAATGTTCAATGATTATCTTCCGGGAAGGTGGTGAGTGAAATCTTCCCTCTCATGAAGAGTGATGGGTGTCTCTGGTATCTGACACTTTAGGATGCTTTGTATACTTTGTCCCCCTCTGGTCACTGTGGTTTCTCCTCACTAAGTGACTACATTGTTCTGTATTGATGGAATGACTGGTGGGAGGAACCACTACACCCAGCAGGGGACAAGGTTTCTAGCAAACCCAAAGTGTCTGATACAAGTGATGTCCAGAGCATAAATTAGATTCAACATCCACCAGAGAGTTAATTATTAAACATTTAAATGTAACAGTGTTCATTCTCAGTACATTAACAACATGCTAACATTGACAATGATAGAGATAATGTTATAACTACTGGTAACCCAGTGTTGCTCCATATTAGTGGATAACTATTTTTGTATTCAGGTCGGGTCTGAACAGAATTATGTAACATTTTGGGAAAAATATACAGCCAAGAAGTCCAGAACTTGATGCTATTATAGCAAAAACCTCCACAGCCACCATGTATTTCCCTCTGGTGCTCAGATAGGCCGGGATCATGGAAATCCAGACACTGCAGAACACCAGCATGCTGAAGGTGATGTACTTGGCCTCATTAAAACTGTCCGGTAATGTCCTGGCTATAAAAGCTATAATGAAACTCACAGCTGCCAGAAGCCCCATATATCCCAGGACAGAGTAGAAGCCGATAACTGAACCCTCATTACACTGAATGATGATCTTTCTCTGATAAGAGTGAGTGTCCCGATCCTGGAAGGGAGGAGAATTAGACAACCAAGTGGCACAGATTATGACTTGAACCAGTGAGAAGACACAGATGATAGAATTGGACAGTTTGGCTCCCATCCATTTCCTCCAGGTACTCCCAGGTTTGGTGGCTTTAAAAGCAATACACACCATGATACTTTTGGCAAGTAGAGAAGAGACGGCAACTGAGAAGATGACACCAAAAGAGGTCACACGCAGCATGCAGGTCACATTTACTGGATGGCCGAGGAACAAGAAGACACAGAGGAAGCTCAGCATGATGGAGACCAGGAGAAGATAGCTCAGGTCCCGGTTATTGGCTTTAACAATGGGAGTGTCCTGGTAATGTATAAATATCCCCAATATTAAACCAGTCAGAAGACAACAGAGGATGGAGACAACTGAAAATACTACAACAATGGTATCATCCGTGTAGGAGAGAAATTCCACCAATTTTGGAAAACAACGATTCTTCTTCTCATTTGGCCATTCATCATCAGGACATTTCATGCAGTTTTCACTGTCTGCAGGAAGAACAATATAAACACAATGAGCATCAGGGTCAGAGCTTCTGACAAAATGGATTGCATTGAGTTGTCTCACAGATAGCAATTGGATTTCCATAAATACATTGTGAGAGAGGTTAATAAAATATAAACAATGGGGGGGGGGGGGGTGGCCGGCAGCAGAGCATGAGGGCCACTCACTGACTCAGCTCTGCACTGTGGGGAGAGACCAGGACTCACAGCAGGAGGAGGGATTGTCTGTCACTAGCGATCCTGCTCCACTCAAGTTGCAGCAACACAGGGAGATGTTGAGGAAGAGGAAGGAGCGGGTGGAAGCCTAGGGAAATTGCAGCGCTTTTCCCCTTTCTTTACCATTCCGTCACCCAAGATGGTGCCTGCACAGGATCAGCAGCAGTATTGCACAGTGTGGCAGGGGGTGAGAGGAAGGACGACATACCAGCATCCAATGGGGGATATTTTTCACAGACCTCTTTTCCTTCCACCAGTCCAGCCAAGTCTAAAACCAGAATGTCACCTCCAGAGCCTGCACTTTCTGAGGTGAATCCAGCTGCCTGTACTTCTGGGGATTTTAGTGCCACTCATTCCTCCATAACTACATTTCCCACGCTTCAGCCCTCATCAATCAGTCTTTACACAGCTCTATTGAGGCAGATCTCACTTCTCCGGTCCACCAATTTAAAGGGGAACTTCATGAGATAGGCAACAGGGTTAGCCACATTGAAAATCGCATAGGGGACTTTGCCGCTACATTCAATGAGCTGGTTGACACTCACACTGAAAAATAGGAGGACATGGAGTGGCTAAAATGGCAAACCTGGAGTAGCACTCCAGGTGTAACAATGGTAAAATCTGTGGCATTCCAGAAACCGTTCAGCCAGAAGAAGTGAGAAAGTATTTTACTAAGTGAATTTCCACCGTTCTTCCTGAGAGGAAGGAGGGGGAGGAGGGAATGCTGGCCAGAGGTACAGCAGGAACCAATGTAGGTGCAAAAGTAAGAGGGGGGGCATTTCAGAGGAGGTCGGATTGACAGGGGGTGTTTCCATTTTGATGGAGGCAAGGGCCTCATCCCCACAGCCCTTTAAAAAGGGGGCCCCCAGATCCCTCTCCCCATGTGAATAAGTATGGGGTACATAATATCCCTACCCATTCACCAAAAAAGTGTCAAAAAGCAATAAAATTACAGACAGTTTTTGACAATTCCTTTATTAAAAATAGAGAAAAAAACAGTGTCCCCGATGTAGATCCATCGGCATTCACAACGCCGCCACCACCGCCAGACCTGAAAAGGAAAAAAAAATGGCTCCACTGTCCAGTAAGGCAAACCCTCGAATGCCTCCTCTGCCGTTTGACAGTTCTTATTCTATTCTATATAGGTAAGGGGCGGAGCAACATGGCAACATCACCTGGTGGCACCGCCCCCTTGTGACATCATGGACTAGTGCATGCCAAGGCAGTGATGTCACAAGGTGACGTCGCTAGGTGTTCCCGCCTTTACCTATATAAGACCGGTGAAACGACAAGCCGGGCATTTGGTGGTTTGGCAGCGGAGCCTTTGTTTTTTTCAGGTTGTTGGTGGCGTCGTCGTCGTGATTGATGCTGGTTTTACATTGGGGGACATAGTTTTTGACAATCCTTTATTAAAAAATAAAAAACAATCTCTGTGTTTTTATTACCCAATACTCATTTACATGGGGGGCAGGATCTGGGGGGGCTTCCAGATTCCGATAAGCCCTCTGCCTGCAGACCCCCACAGCCCAGAGTCACGGGGAAGAGACCCTTGTCCCTATCATCATGGGGACAAGGTGCTTTGGGGGGGGGGGGCAGAGTCCCTCCCGCTCCAAAGAACCCACCCCCCATGCTGAGGACATGTGGCCTGGTATGGTTCAGGAGGGAGGGTACTCGCTCACCCCCCCTATCCTGTTTTTTTTTTTTGGAGCGCAAAAACAAGGTCCATAAACACATGGATGAGCAAGTTTGGGGTCTAAGAACTTGCCCGGCCTGCGCAGGGTACTGACCTCAGCCCGATAGAACACCTTTTGGATGAATTAGAGTAGAGACTGCAAGCCAGGCCATAGGCACACTCCTAAGCCTTGTGGACAGCCTTTCCAGAAGAGTTGAAGCTGTTATGGCTGCAAAGGGTGGGCCAATTCAATATTGAACCCTACGGACTAAGACTGGGATGCCATTAAAGTTCAAAGGCCAAATTTTATTTTAATCTTAATCTTTTTTTTTAGTATCTTGATAAACAGTTGGAGAGTTTGGTGTACCAAAGCCAAAGAGGATTGGACATTGATTAGCATTAAAATAACATCCTCCACAAACAGACTTATGGTATACTCTCTAGCCCCAAGACAAATGCCTGTAATCTTAGGGTTCGCTATAATATAAGCTGCCAAGGGCTCCATTACTAGATTAAATAACAGGGGAGATAACGGGCAGCCCTGCCATTCGATATTTGAAAAGGTTGTGATAATATACCAGAGGAGAACACAACCGGGCAGATGGTGAATAATAAAGCAACATTATGGCTGAAAATAAAAGCCCAGTGATCCCAAATTTAGTGAGGACCTTTGCCAGATATGTCAAATGCACTCTGTCAAACACCTTCTCTACATCCAAGACTAGGAGCAGAGAAGGCGACACAAGATGAGTAATATTGATAAGTCACCTGGTGGTGTTAGAGGTTTGTCTCCCTCTGGTGAAGCCAGATTGGTCAGGATGTATCAAATCTGGTAAGATATTGACTAATCTGGAAGCTAAAGTCTTAGTATAAAAAGTTTCAAATCATTGTTGAGAGATATAGGACAAAAGTTTTGCGGTTTGTCAGGCTCTCTTCCTGGCTTCAGTAGTGTGATTATTAAGGCTTCCAACTTTTCCGAAGGGCAGGATGAGGGAGTAGCAGCAGTGACATACATCTTCTGGAAATGGGGTGCCATCACATGATTGAATTGCTTGTAATATTCTCCAATAAAGTCATCTAGGCTGGGGGAAATGTTATTTGGCAGGGAATTTACAGTTTTATGTATTCCTTCCAAAGAGAATGGGGCACTGGTGTTGGGATGCAGACAATTTTGGAAGATCTAGTGATTGTAAGAAATGATCTATATCAGTTTTGGATGGGTTTTGGATTGTACAGAGACAGAGACTTTTATAGCGGTCAAAACACCTCTTTTCTTCGTTATCATGTTGACAGTGAAAATATGCGGAAATTCTTTACAAGAGCATCTGAGAGGGGATGCCTGGTGGAAGTGGGTTTCTTGGACAATAGCATGTCACATTTAAAAATTTGAGCCTCTCTCCATAAGGATGGCCTTTTTAGCAGGATGATTTAACCCTTTGGCATTTGCGGACAGGCCGGGTCAGCTGATGTGAAAAATAATAGAAATTACACATTCTAAGACATTGAAGATCTGAGGTAAGGTCATACCACTGGTAGTTAGTTCCTGGGTAGGAAACACTGTGATGCTCCTGGAAAAGAAAATAACGTAAAAAAAAAAAAAACATAACACCCTACGTGTTACGTCACATGACTTTATCAGGTGTTGAAGTCACGTGACGTAACGCGTAGGGCATGGCCGGAAGTAAAGAGCGGCCTGGAAGGGATGTAAGAGGCGTCTGTAACACCGTTGTTACACTTTGATGCACTTTTATATTCTTTTTATGTAAGATTTCATTTGGCTTTTTAATAAATCTTTAGTTGTTTAAACGTTTTATACTATGGGAGGCATTTATTGTATTCTCACATGGTGACCGGAACCCTGAGTGACATATCAAGACCTGGTAGCTGGGAGCCTGGAAGTGGAGGTCCGCCATCACCAAAGATACCAAAGATACCCATAAGGCTGCTTCACCATTTCACAGAGGTGAGAGTTCTGTAAGCATTAAGCAATTATGTGAAGTCACGGGAACACTGTTTGTTTGCAGGGAAATTTTATTTTGAAGGACTGTCTCATAGATATTTGGAAGAATCTTTTGGACTGCAAATTCAGCATTTTACACTTATTGTTTGTGGCATTTAGTATGTCACTGTTATTTGATACTTTATATAGTCATTTATATTTACTATTTAGAAATTGCGCTGATCATTTCACTATTTTATTCATTTATGTGCACTGTGTACACTATAGGTCTAGCAGCAGTTTAATTTATCATTATTTAAATTGTTTATTCACTTGGTAGCGCGAGGGACCACACTCTTCATTTTTTAAATATATAAACATGCAAAAAATACCCTTTGATGTTGTCAGAAAAAAAAATGAGAAGATGGGAGGGATTCAGTATTTTCTAATAGTAGTATAGCAAAATACAGCTGGGCAGGGCTGGCACCATTTCTTGTGATTTCAGTCCCAAAACATCTGTGTGTGTCAGCTTACAATTATTATGAGGAATTATAAGCTGAGTGCATTGCTGATGGGATCAACAGGTATACCTAGGTACTTGCAGGGTCTTTAAAAGGATAAAGCTCGGGGGAAACGTGCACACATTTCAGAGATGTACTTCATATGTCTTATTCATACACTTTAAACCACTTAAGCCCCGGACCAATATATAGCCAAAGGACCAGGCCCCTTTTTGCGATTGGCACTGCGTTGCTTTAACTGACAATTGCACGGTCCTGCGACGTGGCTCCCAAACAAAATTGGCGTCCTTTTTTTCCCACAAATAGAGCTTTCTTTTGGTGTATTTGATCGCCCCTGCGGTTTTTATTTTTTGTGCTATAAACAAAAATAGAGCGACAATTTTGAAAAAAATGCAATATTTTTTACTTTTTGCTATAATAAATATCCCCAAAAAATATATAAAAAACATTTTTTTTTCCTCAGTTTAGGCCGATACGTATTCTTCTACATATTTTTGTTAAAATAAAAAATCACAATTAGCGATTATTGATTGTTTGCGCAAAAGTTATAGCATTTACAAAATAGGGGATAGTTTTATAGCATTTTTATTAATATATTTTTTTTTACTAGTAATGGCGGCGATCAGCGATTTTTATTGTGAGTACGACATTATGGCGGACACATCGGACATTTTTGACACATTTTTGGGACCATTGTCACTTATACAGAAATCAGTGCTATTTAAATGCACTGATTCCTATATAAATGACAATGGCAGTGAAGGAGTTAACCAATAGGGGGCGGGGAGGGGTTACGTCAGTGTGTGTGTGTTTTTTTACAGTAGGGGGGCGTGGCTTTGTCTGACGTCACTGATCGGCTTTCCCGATGACAGGGAACAGCCGATCAGTGACAGGCAGTGTAGGAAGCACGGGGAGAGTTTTGTTTACACAGACCTCTCCCCGTTCTTCAGCTCTGTGACCCGATCGCGGGACACCAGTGGCGATCGGGTCCGCTGGTCCCGCGGTCGCGGAGCTCAGGACCGGGTCACGGCGGAGGAGGAGGACGTACCGGAGGACGTACCGGTACGTACTTCTGCCCAGACGTGCCATTCTGTTGACGTAAATCTACAGGAGGCGGTCCTTAAGCGGTTAACTACAGCGGTACCCTCTGCCCAGTCCAACAATAACTTACTAATAAATACAAACTCTACCGGAAATGTTGGAGATCTCTCCTTCTGAACAGGGGACACACTCATAGCAGCATTTATGAATTGAAGATCCAAACTTTTTTCTGCTTCCAGGTAAACAGGGATCTGAACATCGAGATACCAGGATCTGAAATCAGATATTATTATTATTATTATTATTCTTTTTTCATCATATCACATGGGGATATACAAACTAGGTGCTACAAATACAAATGAGGTTCATGTTTACCTCTACCATAAGTTCACAGTGAATTCTTCAGGTTTGAGATCCATTCAGGGGGGAGGGGCAGTATTTTGTGTTTTTTATTAGTTTGGGGTGTATACTGATTTCTAATTCATGTTGATAGTTCCACTATTTTATGCTAATTTTCAGCTTTCAGCGCTGTCACACTTTGAATGACAATTACTCAGTCATGCAACACTGTACCCAAATAAAAATGTTCATCTTTTTTTTCACACTAATAAAGCTTTATTTCAGTGGTATTTAATCACTACTGGGAAAAAAAAAAAAGGAAAAATGTTCTTTTTTTAAAAATGCATTTTGCTTCGTTTCTGTTAAAAAAAAATTCAAATAAATAATCTTTCTTCAGAAATTTATTGTATTCTGCTACATTTCTTGGTAAAAATAACCCGAATCAATGTATATAATCTAGTCTGTAGAGTCTACAAACTATGGTATACTGTATATATTTGAAAATCGATCAGTCCTGATGTACTGATGGCCTGATCTGGTTTTCTTAAGGCCAGAAATGCCAGGACAGTACAAATGCCCCCCCCCCCCCCAAATTACTCTTTTTTGGAAAGTGGACAGTCTGATGTATTTAGTAAGAAGCATGGAGAGTTTTTGAAGTTTCAATTTTGTATCACAATTTTTTTTGAAGATTAAGAAATGTAAAAAACAGTACAGTGCCATCATATAACTGGTGTGGCGATGATCAGGGACACTGACTGGTGACAGTAAAAAAAAAAAAAAAAAAAAACGAAGAAACTTTTTTTTAACAGTTTTTTTTTTTTAATTACAATTTTTAACCACTTCCCACCCGGTCAATAGCAGATTGACGTCCGGGAAGTGGTTCTGTTATCCTGACTGGGCGTCATATGACGTCCTTCAGGATAACCTGCCGATGCGCGCCCCGTGGGGGCGCGCATCGCGGCGATCGGTTCAGCGGTGTGTCAGTCTGACACACCGCTACACCGATCTCGGTAAAGAGCCTCCGGTGGAGGCTCTTTACCACATGATCCGCCGTGTCCAATCACCGGTGATCGGCTTTTCCTCACTCGCGTCTAACAGACGCGAGTAGAGGAGAGCCGAATCGGCGGCTCTCCTGACAGGGGGGGTCTGCGCTGATTGTTTATCAGAGCAGCCCCCCCTCGGATGACCACACTGGACCACCAGGGACTCCACTAGGACCACCAGGGAAGGGAGAAACATGTGGATGGCCAGGTATGTACCCCCTGGCCATCCACCTGTTCAAATGAATGCCCAATCTGTGCCAATCAGTGCCCATAAATGGTCACTGCTTGGTACCAATATGTAATAAAAGAGAACAGTGATGCCCAGCAATGCCACCCATCAGTGTCATCGTTGCCACCCATCAGTGTCCATCAGTGCCACCTAGCAGTGCCCACCCATGCCCATCAGTGTCACCTATCAGTGCCCATCCATGCCACCTATCAGTGCCACCCATAAATACCCATCAGTGCCACCCATAAGTACCCATCAGTGCTGCCTAGGAGTGCCCATCAGTGCCACCTATGAGTGCCCATCAGTGCCGCATATGAGTGCCACCTATCAGTGCCCATCAGTGCCACCTATCATGCCCATCAGTGCCGCCTATCAGTGCTCATCATCAGTGCCCATCAGTGCCACCCCATCAGTGCCACCTCATCGGTGCCCATCAGTGCCGCCTTATCAGTGCCCATCATTGAAGGAGAAAACATACTTATCTACAAAAAAAATTAACAGAAACAAACAAACATTTTTTTTTCAAAATTTTTTCATTTGTTGCGCAAAAAATACAAACCACAAAGGTGATCAAATGCCACCAAAAGAAAGCTATATTTGTGGGAATAAAATGTTAAAAAATTTGTTTGGGTACAGTGTAGCATGACCGCGCAATTGTCATTCAAATTGCGACAGCGCTGAAAGCTGAAAATTAGCCTGGGCAGGAAGGTGTATAATTGCCCCCCGGTATTGAAGTGGTTAAAGTGGATGTAAACTCATTAATTTAGATATTATTAGGATAGTTTAAAAAACAGTTAACATGCCGGAAATGCTAGCTGTCACATTGGTTGTGCTCTCAACCAAACGTTCACACCATCCAATGGCTGGTGTCATAACTTATCACATGTACAGCATCATGGCAGTTGCAGATTAAACAGAGGCCAAGATGGCAGCTTCCTTGGCTGAAAACGATAGGGGGGTTTACTTCCACTTCCACTTCCACTAGAAGGAGCTGTGGGCTCCGAGCGTGTAGCCTAAGGGTTTTTCAGATTGACAGCCCCCAGCTCTGATGCCTGCCCTGTTCCGGTTCCAGTGACGTCACATCCGCTTCCGCGTTCCAGGCTGATCAGTGTGGAGCTTCCTGGGACACAGAACACGGCCAGCAAAACGATCTACATCCCCATCAGCAAGGGGACAGCCAGAGGAGCCATCAGAGCGGAATCAGATGACCTCAGACTGATCATCTTGGACTTTGCACACCTTTTTCTTATTGTGAACTTTTTTATTGTGAATTGTCCACATTCAGTTGGTGCCTCTACCCTCTCCTCTTTACTACTGACTTGTCTACAGAGGTAATGGTCACCCTCTGAGGATGACTGCCTCCTTTATTGTTAAATACTAGTCACCAGCATTGAATTATTGATTATTGCTATTACAGCTATCCACCCATGGTTTTAAACAAAGGACATTACATCTACTGGAGTGCCATAATCCCCTCTTTTCATCCCATCCATAATGCCCAATAGAGATGAGCCGAACACCCCCCGGGTCGGTTCGCACCAGAACCTGCAAACAGACCTAAAGTTCGTGTGAACGTTAGAACTCTAATACAGTCTATGGGACTCGAACGTTCAAAATCAAAAGTGCTAATTTCAAAGGCTAATATGCAAGTTATTGACATAAAAAGTGCTTGGGGACCTGGGTCCTGCCCCAGGGGACATGTATCAATGCAAAAAAAACTTTTAAAAACTGCCGTTTTTTCGGGAGCAGTCATTTTAATAATGCTTAAAGTGAAACAATAAAATTGTAATATTCCTTTAAATTTCGTACCTGGGGGGTGTGTATAGTATGCCTGTAAAGGGGTGAATGTTTCCCTTGCTTAGAACTGTCCCTGCACAAAGTGTCATTTCTGCAGGAAAAAAAGTAATTTAAAAGCACTCGCGGCTATAATGAATTGTCGGCTCCCCATAATACAGAGAACAGTCATTGAAAGTCATTGGAAAAAAAAAAAAAATATGTGTGGGGTTCCCCCTAAATTCAATTACCAGGCCCTTAGGTCTGGTATGGATATTAAGGGGAACCCCGGGTCAAATAAAAAAAAAAAATACGTGGGGTTCCCCCAAATATCCATACTAGACCCTTCAGGTCTGGTATGGATTTTAAGGGGAACTCCACGCCAAATAAAAAAAAAAATGGCATGGAGTTCCCCCCAAAAATCCAGACCAGACCCTTTATCCGAGCACGCAACCTGGCAGGCCGCAGGAAAAAGGGGGGACGAGAGAGTGCCCCCCCTCCTGACCGTACCAGGCCACATGCCCTCAACATTGGGAGGGTGCTTTTGGGGTCTGTGACCCCTCAAAGCACCATGTCCCCATGTTGATGGGGACAAGGGCCTCATCCCCACAACCCTGGCCAGTGGTTGTGGGGGTCTGCGGGTGGGGGGATTATCAGAATCTGGAAGCCCCCTTTAACAAGGGGACCCCCAGATCCCCCCCCCTGTTTGAAATGGTAAGGGGGTACAAAAGTAACAATACCATTTCACAAAGAAAGTGTAAAAAATTGTTAAAAAACACACAGACACCGTTGGCATAAGATAAAGTGTAATGTGTCCTTCGCGCCGCTATATAGTCATATAATAATTTATCACTACAGGTGCTAAAGTGCAAATGCTAATTATAGTGAATCAAATAAAGGTGATAAAAGTACATGTGATAAACATACAAATAAATGGATAAAAAATAATATTGTGTTATAAAAATTGCTACCTGCCGCAGAATCTATCATGTGCACCAACACACTTAAATAAAAGTAAAAAGTAAAGTGACTCAGCGCATAGTATAAATATAACATCAAGTGTTCATGATAAATTAATCATAAATAATTATAAAAAACAAGGTGAAAAAATACATAAAAACAGAAGACTAAATGCACCAAAAAATGTGTCCAAGTATAAAATAATTAATCCGTGCCAGGAATGCCGGTGTAGATAAATGGAGTGGGGCTCCGGTGCCTGTCTTCTAGTCTCTATTAGTGTAACACAAAAGCAGATGGAAGACTGCCACATATATCCTCAATTAGGCTCACAGGACTCTCACCTCCAGATTTCTTTAATACTGCAAATAGCCACTTTCTTTTACTGCTGGTTAGACTCCTCCACACGCTGGACTGCGTCCTTTAAATGCCCCGGTCTATTGGTCCAATCCGCTAAAAACCTCATCAAACAGAGAGACAAGGGGGAAGGAGGGCAAAAAGGACTTCCATAGTGTAGTAGTTTAAAAAGTAAAGTGTTTATTTATAAGTAAAAATTGCGCCCTTACATCTAAAATAATAATAACAGGCAAGGAATCAAACGAAGCGCTGTTACACGCTATTCTCACTGCACTTCCGGTTGCGTCCGTCCAAACCACTCCCTACACGTTACGTCACACGTGACTTCTTCAGGGGATGATTATTTTAGATGTAAGGGCGCAATTTTTACTTATAAATAAACACTTTACTTTTTAAACTACTACACTATGGAAGTCCTTTTTGCCCTCCTTCCCCCTTGTCTCTCTGTTTGATGAGGTTTTTAGCGGATTGGACCAATAGACCGGGGCATTTAAAGGACGCAGTCCAGCGTGTGGAGGAGTCTAACCAGCAGTAAAAGAAAGTGGCTATTTGCAGTATTAAAGAAATCTGGAGGTGAGAGTCCTGTGAGCCTAATTGAGGATATATGTGGCAGTCTTCCATCTGCTTTTGTGTTACACTAATAGAGACTAGAAGACAGGCACCGGAGCCCCACTCCATTTATCTACACCGGCATTCCTGGCACGGATTAATTATTTTATACTTGGACACATTTTTTGGTGCATTTAGTCTTCTGTTTTTATGTATTTTTTCACCTTGTTTTTTATAATTATTTATGATTAATTTATCATGAACACTTGATGTTATATTTATACTATGCGCTGAGTCACTTTACTTTTTACCGTTGGCATAAGTCCTTTATTAAAAAGAAAAAAAAGATTCCAGCGGTGGTAATCCACTCTTGCTATCCAGCGATGGCTGATCTCTTCTCCGGGGTCCAGCGATGGCTGATCTCTTCTCCAGGGTCCAGCGATGGGTGATCTCTCCCAATGGTCCAGCGCAGTGCATCCTGTCTCCACAGAGACACTGCGGGAATCCCAGGTCTTAGCTGAGGAGGACAGGGCCACCTGTCACCTGACCCCGCCCCCCTCTGATGCAAGGGGGAAGCCGGGCTTCTCCAGTGATGTACGGGTGACCCCGCCCCCTCTGATGTAACAGAAACCTGCGTTACATCAGAGGGTGGCGGGGTCACCGGTACATCACTGGGGAAGCCCGGCTTTTCCCTTGCGTCAGAGGGGGTGCAGTCAACCGTACATCACTGGGGAAGCCTGGGTTTCCCCTTTGCGTCAGAGGGGGGCGGGGTCAGGTGACGGGTGTCCCTGTCCTCCTCAGCTAAGACCTTATCAGGCTGTCGGGATTTCCGCAGTGTCTCCATGGAGACAGGATGCTCTGCGCTGGACCATCGGAAGAGATCACCCATCGCTGGACCCCGGAGAAGAGATCACCCATCGCTGGATAGCAAGAGTGGATTACCACCGCTGGAATCTTTTTTTCATTTTTTTTATTTTTAAACAAAGGACTTTTCCCAACGGTGTCTGTGTGTTTTTTTTAACAATTTTCTACACTTTCTTTGTGAAATGGTAGGAGTACTTTTGTACCCCCTTACCATTTCAAACAGGGGGGGCGGGATCTGGGGGTCCCCTTGTTAAAGGGGGCTTCCAGATTCTGATAAGCCCCCTGCCCGCAGACCCCCACAACCAACGGCCAGGGTTGTGGGGATGAGGCCCTTGTCCCTATCAACATGGGGACATGGTGCTTTGAGGGGTCCCAGACCCCCAAAGCACCCTCCCAATGTTGAGGGCATGTGGCCTGGTACGGTTCAGGAGGGGGGGGCGCTCTCTCGTCCCCCCCTTTTTGCCTGCGGCCTGCCAAGTTGTGTGCTCAGATAAAGGGTCTGGTATGGATTTTTGGGGGGAAATCCATGCCATTTTTAAAAAAAAATTGGCGTGGAGTTCCCCTTAAAATCCATACCAGACCTGAAGGGTCTGGTATGGATATTTGGGGGGAACCCCACGTAATTTTTTAAAAAATTTTGAACCCCACGCATATTTTTTTTTTATCAATGACTTTCTATGACTGTTCTCTGTATTACGGGAGCCGACAATAAATTATAGCCGCGTGTGCTTTTAAATTACTTTTTTTCCTTCGGAAATTACACTTTGTGCAGGGACAGTTCTAAGCACGGGAAACATGTGCCCCTTTACAGGCATAATATACACACCCCCCAGGTACTAAATTTAAAGGAATATTACACTTTTATTGTTTCACTTTAAGCATTATTAAAATCACTGCTTCCGGAAAAACTTTAGTTTTTAAAACTTTTTTTTTCATTGATACATGTTCATTGAAACACTTTTTATGACAATAACTTTCATATAAGCCTTTAAAATTAGCACTTTCAATTTTTCCCATAGACTTTTACAGGGTGTTTGCAGCTTTTCGAATTTGCCGCGAACACCCCAAATTGTTCGCAGTTCGGTAAACAGGCAATGTTCGAGTCGAACATGAGTTCGACTCGAACTCGAAGCTCATCCGTAATGCCCAATTCCCTACTACTCCGGTCACTCTGAACGCCGGGTCAGAAATAGACTTGCCTCTAACATGGAAGAGTCAAATCTATAGAGTGTGACTACAATT
>CM053026.1:18162772-18182772 GCA_028564925.1 Lithobates sylvaticus | reverse complement strand
TGTGTGTGTGTCAGCACACATAGGAGCTAATGTGTGTGTGTGTGTGTGTGTGTCAGCACACATAGGAGCTAGTGTGTGTGTGTCAGCACACATAGGAGCTAGTGTGTGTGTGTGTGTCAGCACACATAGGAGCTAGTGTGTGTGTGTCAGAACACATAGGAGCTAGTGTGTGTGTGTCAGCACACATAGGAGCTAGTGTGTGTGTGTCAGCACACATAGGAGCTAGTGTGTGTGTGTGTGTGTGTCAGCCCAGTTCTTGTCATCTAAGGCAGCCTCTATCTGCCATAAGGCCCTGTTGCTGTCATCTAAGGCATTCATCTGCAGGAGTTAGTGTGTGTGCTGTGTGACTCCAGCACAATATACACTACCCACTACAATGCCTGGAAGACCGCCAAGGAGAGGCAGACAGTCCCGAGGCAAGAACACAGGGCAAGCAGGCTCTGTTTCTAGAGACAACAGTGCTGGTCGTGGACGTGATCGTGCATCCTCATCAGCACGTGGCCATGGGACACGATTGTCCTTGTTTTCGGCAGCTGGACATGTTGAGCCGCATCATGCCGAAGGCTTGGTAGAATGGATGACCAAGCCCTCCTCATCCTCCTTATCCTCTCTCACCCAGGCTCAGGGTACTGGCAGAGCAGCTGCCAACGCGTACTCAATGGCATCATCAGGCACCCCTTCCCTAGACCCACCATGTCCTCCTGAGGAGTCTCCCGAACTGTTTGAGCACAGTGTTGGGTACATGCTCCAGGAGGATGCCCAATGTTTTGAAGGCTCGGATGATGATACCCAGCTTGAGGAAGGCAGTAGTGTGCGCACAGAGAGAGGGGATGCTGAAGGACAGCAATCTGGCAGTCATGTTCCACCAGCTGCAGCTTACTGCCAGGTTTGCTTCAGTGGTGAAGAGGGAGGGGATGATGAGGTCACTGACTCCACGTGGGTGCCTGAAGGGAGAGAGGAGGAGGAGGAGGAGGCGGCGGCACATGTCCAACGAGGCAGGATGCCCTCCGGAGGCCAGCTAGAGGCCAGCACACCAACTTAATCACACCGCAGAGCTCCGCCTGTGCAGGGCGCCGCCTCTGCACGTTATCACAAAAGTTCTTTGGTGTGGGCCTTTTTTGAGACGAGTACATCAGATCGCACCACTGCTATTTGCAATATTTGTCTCAAGCGTATCTCGCGTGGCCAAAACATCAGCCGCTTGGGCAGCACAAGCATGAGCAGACATATGTCGACCTGCCATGCAGCTCGTTGGCAAGCGCACATTAAAGACCCACACCAAAGAACAAAGCGGACCTCTCCGTGCTCCTCATCAGCTGGGATCTCCAACCCCACTAGGTCTTCAGTCCTCTCTGAAAGCTGCTCTGAGAGGACTGAAGGTGTAGAATTAGGTGTGTCACAACCAAGTACTTGCAGTACACCGACCTCCGATTGTAGCAGGCAAATTTCCCTGCCACAGCTGCTGGACCGTCAAAAGAAGTTTACTCCCAGCCATCCACATGCCCAGCGGTTGAATGCTAGCTTGGCTAAATTGCTAGCACTTCAACTGCTGCCTTTTCAGTTGGTAGACTCGGCCCCCTTCTGTTAGTTTGTTCAATGTGCGGTTCCTCAGTAGCAGGTTCCCAAATGCCACTTATTCTCACGGAAGGCGATTCCGGCTCTCTACCGGCATGTGGAAGGCAATGTCCATGCCTCGCTGGACAGGGCGGTCAGCGGTACGGTGCATATTACCGCTGACTCATGGTCCAGCAGGCATGGACAGGGACGTTATCTGTCTTTCACGGCCCATTGGGTCACTCTATTGGCAGCTGGGAGGGATGCAGGACAAGGTGCAGTAGTGTTGGAGGTTGTTCCGCCACCACGCCTCCAAAATGCTACTACTGGCTGTGACACACCTCTCTCCTCCACCCCCTCCTCTTCTTCTTTCTCCATGGCCTCTTCGAGTGCTCTGTCCTCGGAACCAGCGGTGCTCCGTAGGCGTACAAGGGGCTACGCGAGTACGCAGGCAAAAAGATGCCATGCCGTGCTTGCGCTGGTGTGTTTGGGGGACAGGAGCCACACTGGGGCAGAGGTTCTGGCAGCTCTGCAGGGGCAGGCTGAGAGGTGGTTGACGCCACGCCAGCTTAAGCCAGGAATGGTGGTTTCTGACAATGGCACCAACCTCCTCTCCGCCCTGCGACAGGGGCAGCTGACCCATGTGCCCTGTATGGCTCACGTCCTCAACCTGGTGGTGCAGCGGTTCTTGGGCAGGTACCCAGGCTTACAGGATGTCCTGAGGCAGGCCAGGAAAGTCTGCAGTGATCGTATAATGCCAGTGCTCGGCTGGCTGAGCTGCAAAAGGAGTTGAACCTGCCCAAGAACTGCCTAATATGTGACATGCCCACCAGGTGGAACTCAACGTTGGCCATGCTGCAGCGACTGCACACGCAGCAGAGGGCCATCAATGAGTACCTTTGTGACTACGGCACCAGGACAGGGTCAGGGGAGCTTGGATTTTTTTCCCCACGCCAGTGGAGCATGATCAGGGATGCATGCACTGTCCTGTAACCATTTGAGGAGGCCACGAGGATGGTGAGCAGTGACAGTGCATGCATCAGTGACACTGTACCTCTTGTCCACCTGTTGGAGCATACGCTGCGTGGGATCATGGACAGGGCACTTGAGGCAGAACAGAGGCAGGAAGAGGAGGACTTCCTTGCCTCTCAAGGCCCCCATTATCCAGACAGTGTTCCTTCTGTCCCACCCATCACATAGGAAGAGGATGAGGAGGAGGAGGAGGAGGAGGAGGATTGTGTGAGCATGGAGGTGGAGCCTGGCACTCAGCATCAGCAGCAGCAGTCTTTTAGGGATGATGTACAGTCCCAACAAACCAGTGGACTTGTACGTGGCTGGGAGGAGGTGGCTGGCGATCATGTCGTCCTCAGTGACCCAGAAGACTCCGGACCGAATGCCTCAGCTAACCTACGTTGCATGGCCTCCCTGATAATGCAAAGCCTGCGGAAGGATCCTCGTATTCTTTCGGATCAAGGAGAGGGGCCATTACTAGCTGGCCACTCTCCTTGATCCACGGTACAAGGGTAAGGTTGCGGACCTTATCTTGCCGTTGCAGAGGGAGCAGAGGATGAGACATCTCAGGGAGGCTTTGCAGAAAGGTCTGTGCAACGCGTTCCCAGAAGCTGGGAGGTTACAAACTCCTGGTCCTGGACGACGAGTTGCTGAGGCTTCGGTCAGTAGCAGAAGGAGCGGTGGGGAAGGTGGACGTCTGACCGATGCGTTCAGACAATTTTTTAGTCCGCAGCCCCAAGGTATGATCGGTTCCAGCAACCATCGCCAGCGTCTGATATACATGGTGCAGGAATACCTAGGGGCAAGGTCAATCTTGGACACCTTTCCCACTGAAAATCCTCTGGCTTACTGGTTCTTCAGGATGGATCACTGGCCAGAGCTTGCACAGTATGCAATTGAGCTACTGGCCTGTCCTGCATCCAGCGTTCTTTCCGAACGCACATTCAGTGCTGCTGGAGGATTTGTCACCGATCACAGGGTGCGCCTGTCCACCGACTCGGTTGATCGACTGACCTTCATAAAGATGAATCAGTCTTGGATCACCACCAGCTACCAGGCACCTGAAGCGGATATAACTTAATAATTTATAATGTCACATCCTTTCAAGACTGCCTATGCTGATGCTGAGTGACTGTCCTGTTATGTTCACTGACTATCCTCTTCCTCCTCCTCAATGATCCATTCCTTGATAGCTTGGAAGAACATTTGTGTTTCTGGGTGCCACCACACCAGTGCCTAAGGCACAATTTTTCAGCCCCTGTATAACAGGGGCGTGTAATTACAATTTTTAAAAAAAATGCTTCGCAACAGGTCTGACTGCTGTGCTCCAAGTACAGTATCTGTGAGGGGTTGCAGTGTTGTGGCACCAGCACCGTTGCCTAAGGCACAATTTTTCAGCCCCTGTTTAACAGGGGCGTGTAATTACAATTTTTTAAGCAATGCTTCGCAACAGGTCTGACTGCTGTGCTCCAAGTACAGTATCTGTGAGGGGTTGCAGTGTTGTGGCACCAGCACCATTGCCTAAGGCACAATTTTTCAGCCCCTGTTTAACAGGGGCATGTAATTAAAATGTTTTAAGCAATGCTTCGCAACAGGTCTTACTGCTGTGCTCCAAGTACAGTATCTGTGAGGGGTTGCAGTGTTGTGGCACCAGCACCAGTGCCTAAGGCACAATTTTTCAGCCCCTGTTTAACAGGGGCGTGTAATTACAATTTTTTAAGCAATGCTTCGCAACAGGTCTGACTGCTGTGCTCCAAGTACAGTATCTGTGAGGGGTTGCAGTGTTGTGCCTAAGGCACAATTTTTCAGCCCCTGTTTAACAGAGGCGTGTAATTACAAATCTTGATCTAATATTTCACAGCAGGGCCCATTCCTGCGCCCACCAAGAGTAACTGTGAGGGCTTACAGTCTTGTGGCAACACCGTCCACCACCACCACCAAAGGCCCAATTTTTCTGCCCTGTTCAACAGGTGCATGCAATTACAAATCTTGATCTAATAATTCCCAGCAGGGCCCATTCCTGCGCCCACCAAGAGTAACTGTGAGGGCTTACAGTCTTGTGGCAACACCGTCCACCACCACCACCACCAAAGGCCCAATTTTTCTGCCCTGTTCAACAGGTGCATCATGCAATTACAAATCTCGATCTAATAATTCACAGCAGGGCCCATTCCTGCGCCCACCAAGAGTAACTGTGAGGGGTTACAGTCTTGTGGCAACACCGTCCACCACCACCACCACCACCACCACCACCACCAAAGGCCCATTTGTTATGCCCTGTTCAACAGGTGCATGCAATTACAAATCTTGATCTAATAATTCACAGCAGGGCCAATTCCTGTGCCCACCAAGAGTAACTGTGAGGGCTTACAGTCTTGTGGCTACACCAACATCTAATGGGGCAAATTTCTGCAGAGTATATACGGCAGGCCCCTACTTTCAAACATCCAACTTACAAACGACTCCTACTTGCAAACGGAAGGAGAAAGCAGGAAGTGAGAGGAAATCTACCCCTAGGAAGGGAAATTCTATCCTGTTACATTTAATTTGGGAAAAAGGTATCTCCTCTCTACTGATTTACACCAATCCTTGTTTCAATTAAAACCCCACTTTTCCAAAAACATTTGTCATTGGGACGGAAAGTGAGGTGAAATGTTCTGAACAGATGTGCAAAGGGTGATAACCCCTCCCTATGTTCTCCAAAAAGCTTAAAAATAGATAGTTTTTTGGATGGAGCTACACTTAAAAATGTACCTGTTCAGATTCTACTTAAGAACAAACCTACAGTCCCTGTCTTGTTTGCACCGCCTATATACTGCTGTTCAGAGTATATAGGGTTGTAGGTATAGGGTTTTATTTTGGGTGCAGGGTCCCCCTTAATATCCATACAAGACCCAATGGGTGATGGGGTAGCCATGCCATTTTTCTCAAGGATTTTCAGCCATATGGCCAGGACAAGACATGACATTAAAGCCGCAAGTGATTTTAAATGGCTTCTTTTTTTCCTTTACAAATGTCATTTTGTGCAGGGACAGTTCTAAACACGGGAAACAAATGCCACTTCACAGGCATACTTTAGACACCCCCAGGTACCATGTTTAAAGGAATATTTCACTTTTTTTTTTCACTGTATGCATCATTAAAATGACTGCTCCCGAAAAAATGTTAGTTTTTAAAAGTTCTTTTTGCATTGATATATGTCCCCTGGGGCAGGACCCGGGTCCCCAAACCTGTTTTATGACATTAACATGCATATTGGCCGTTATAATTAGCACTTTTTACTTTGAACGTTCGCGTCCATTGTAACGAATAGGGTTCGAAAATTCGCACAAACTTTCGGTCCGTTCGAAGGTTCTGGTGCGAACCGAACTCGGGGGTGTTCGGCTCATCCCTAGTGGCTAAACAGCAGACAATCTATATGGAAAACTGAGCCTGTCAGGTTATTGATCCAACCTGTTGACCCAACAGACCATGAAATCAATGGTTGTGGGTTTGAGGACCAAAAATCAATGCTTTTCATTTGCTGCCTATTTATCTCTCTACATAGAATAGAGTGACCAGTGATGGCACACATTGGCACCCCAGATGTTTTGGAAATACATTTCCCACAATGCTCAACTACGCTGCAGAGTGCATGAGCATCATGGGAAATGTATTTCCAAAACATCTGGGGTGTCAAGGTTCGCCATCACTGGAATAGACGGATAAAACGGAAATTCAAATGTTAATTCAAATTATAATCCACATCAAAAATATGAATTCTATTTTTTTATTTTATTTAGGATGATAAAGGATAAAACTGTGGATGAACAAATAATACAAGAATATTTTCAGGTGTATCATTTTATTCATGTGTTATTCAGTATAAGCATTTATTTGCTTTATTAATTTTTCAGCAACATAATTTTTCTGGAATTTATCTCAGGTTTAAAAAATAGGATATATAATTTTGGAAAAAATATGCAGCCTAATATTCCGGCACTGTAGGCCAGTATGGCAAATACCTCCACAGCCACCAGGGATAGGATTATGGAGGAAGAATGGAAATTATTAAAGCGGAGCGCCACCTGAAATATTTTTTTTAAAAGTCAGCAGCTACAAATACTGCAGCTGCTGACTTTTAATAAATGGACACTTACCTGTTCCAGGTTCCAGCAGTGTCGGCAGAAGATGACGAGCGATCGATCGTCTCTCGCTGCCCCGCCGCCATCCTCTGCCAGGGAATCAGGAAGTGAAGACGCAAGTCTTCACTGCCCGGTTCCCTACTGCGCATGCGCGAGTCGCGCTGCGTGCCTCTATTGGTCCCCGCTGTGTCCTGGGAACTGTGTTTCCCAAGACACAACGGGGCATTCTCGGATAGAGGCGGGTCAGCTCGGATAATGCGTCCCGGAAGTGGGTGCAGATACCTGTATTATACAGGTATCTGCACCCCCCCTCCCCCCTGAAAGGTGCCAATTGTGGCACCGGAGGGGGGGAGGAATCCGATAAGCGGAAGTTCCACTTTAGGGTGGAGCTCCGCTTTAATGTTTCATTCCAAACCTAGATCTGGACCAAACTTTGGCTTTTTGGACATTCATCCAAATGCCCAAACTTTTGTCCATTCAGCCACCTGTTTGGCAGGAGCCGAGTATCATATATATATAATTGGTATTTCTACTGATCTATACATTTATCCTGGAGTTGGGCTTTAAGCTTGCCTATGTTTTGTCTGTCTTAAAAAATAAAATCATTTCTGAAAAGAAATATCAGCAAAAAAGTATTTTTTTGTCCTAAGAAAAATGTATTGCTAGGAACCCCAAATTTGGTGTGCAAACCCAGTGGAACTAGCACTACAACAAGATGGGGTTCTTAGGACCAAGTGGCCCCAAGATACGGGGCCCCAAAGTCGGTTCGGAAAATGTCATTCTCTGTTGCAGAAAAGTGCTTGACATTTTCCGAACCGATTTTGGGGCCTCGTATCTCGGGGCCACTTGGTCCCAGGAACCCTATATTTGGATATGTTGTATTGCTAGGTGCACACCAAATATGGGGCTCCTAGCATCAAGTGGCCCCAAAGTCAGTCAACTGTGTCCATCTGCAGCAATGTCATTTCGGGACCCTTGGGGTCCAGAGACCCCAAATTTTGGCTGCAGCTAGGGGGCACTGTTCGGGGGACCTATGGCTGCAAATTGTCACAGTGAGGCATGCAAATGGGCACAGTGAGGCTGCAAATGGGCATTGTTGACCCCCTTTTCCACTTGCAGTAGCTGCGCATTTTTCACCCTAGGCTTATACTTGAGTCAATATGTTTTCCCAGTTTTTTGTGGTAAATTTAGGTGCCTCGGCTTATATTCGGGTCAGACCCCCCACAGACCCCCACAACCACCAGCCATGTTTGAGGGGAAGAGGCTCTTGTCCCCATAAAATGGGGACAAGGTGCTTTGGGGTGGGGTGCAGAGCCCCCCGCCTCAAAGCACCCACCCCCCATGTTGAGGGCGTGTGGCCTGGTATGGTCCAGGAAGGGGGCTCTCAGAAGCTGTCTAATAATCTACTTTAAAAACCTGTGTTGTGTTTTTTTTATTGACACTTCTTCCCCCAGTGAATGGGTAGGGGTACGATGTACGGGGTCGGGATCTGGGGGCCCTCTTATTAAAGGGGGCTCCCGGATTCCGATAAGCCCCCCACCCGCAGACACAGACAACCAATGGCCAGGGTTGTCAGGAAGAGGCCCTTGTCCTTATCAACATGGGGACAAGAAGGAACTTGTCCCCATGTTGAGGGCACGCGGCCTGGTATGGTTCAGGAGGGGGGGGCGCTCGCTTGTCCCCACCACCTTTCCTTACCGGCCGGGCTGCGTGCTCGGATAAGGGTCTGGTATGGACTTTGGGGGGACCCCCACGCCGTTTTTTCGGCGTCGGGGTTCCCCTTAAAATCCATACCAGGCTACGGGGCTAGCAAGGTGTCAATCTCGCCAATGGAGGTGGCGACATTGACTTCCTTCGCCTGGAGTCACGTTCAAAATGAATGTCGGCAAGTCCGTTAATTTCAAAAGTCTGGCAGACCTCCGCCAAAAGTTCGGCGGATTGTCCGCCAGATCTAGTCCACCTCAAAAGTTCAGTCGTGTGTTGGCAACTCTGCTTGTTCGGAAAGTCCGGCGGACCTCTGATCGTGTGTGCGCGGCATTACAGTTCCTAAAAGCCTGTGTGTACATGAGGCCATTGAATAACATGGAGAGGTGTTTTTGAAGCTGGTAAAATTGGCTGTAAAAACGCCCTGTGTGCTTGAGTCCTTACGTTATGTCTGGATTAAATAGGAGGGCTGACAGTGAAACTTTTTGAAAGTTAGCAACCACTTTAAGCTTTCTTTACTAATCAAAAGTACATTATTTATACTATTTATTGTAATCATTAGTATTATTGATATTTTATTGAATAGTACATTTTATCTTTAATTATTATATAGCTTTCTTAACATTTTTTAAGCTAATATTAATTACATTATTTTGTATACTTGCATCTGAATGTTAAACATAATGCTGTATATACTGAATATCCAGCAAAAGAAACTACTAAACATTATAACTTGTATTTCTCGGCATTGCTGATCCTGGAAATCAGTTCTTTAGTAAAGTATTATTAGATGTCTTCTTCAGGGAACAGCCGGAGTTTGTTCTATTGGATGAAAGTTTAGAATGTTGTGACAATGTGACAATATCTCACACATGGCAGCAGATTGTAGAGAATAGTAAAGCCGGTGACATCATTCTTCATTATTAGAATGATTGTAAACCTTCTGTGTGCCGTTCTCCCGGGACTACTGACACCTGAGCTGAGCGCTCAATAGAGACACCACAAGACCGTCACATGATTACAGTGGTGGGACCGCTCCATTCATAATAGAACAAAATTCACCAAAGAACAACAAACCTGAGATTTTATTGGATGAAAGTTTCTGCCGGATTCCCCCAGGAAACAGACGCTGAATTTACTGATCACCATCTGCTTTCCAATACAGACTGTCATCATACAAGTCTTAAGCCCCATACACACGCGCGGATTATCCGAGGACCAGGTCCGTCGGACCATGTCCGTCATACTTTGTCTGATGTTGGTTTTGCCTACACACGGTCGGACAAAGTTGTCGGAAAATCCGATCATTCTGAACGTGGTGACGTTTGTTGCCTACGACGGGACTACGTAGAGGCTAGTAGCCAATAGCTTTGGTCTTGTAATGTGATCTGAGCATGCGTAGCACTTTGTCCGGTCGGACAACCGTACACACGATCGGATTTGGTGTGATCGGACCGTGTTGTCGGAAAATCTATCCAGCAGGAGATAAGACTTTGTCCGTCGGACAATCCGACGTACACTGTCCGATGGTGCATACACACGGTCTGATTTTTCAACAACATTGTCCGATCGGACAGAATCCATGCAAAAATCCGACCGTGTGTATGGGGCTTTACTATGTCTCTTCACTTTAACTATTCATTCACCCACGTAGTTTAGACTAATAGTAATATGATACATATAAATAAATAAAATAATTGTAAAAGTATTGGAAGATTAGAAGATGCAGTACATAATGTCGATCAACACTATACTTAAGGTGATTGAATTGAAGAAAAAAAAATATGTGGATTTCTGTGTAGTAAATTGTGCTTGCACAAAGCTAAATGACCTGTCAGAAAAAAATCCGGTACACTATGATGTCATAGAAAAAAAATACAACAAATGTATGTGTGCTGATAGTATACCATAAATATGCATGCATGAGCAGTTTAGCCACTTCAGCTAAAGTGGCACTTCAGGCCATTTTTTGCAATACGGCACTCCGTTACTTGAACTGACAATTGCGCGGTCATGCGACGCTGTACCCAAATAAAAGGGGTATTTGATCTCCTCTGCGTTTTTTCTTTTTTTGCGCTATAAACATAAGAGGCCGACAATTTTGAAAAAAGAAAATCCCATAACGTGTATATTGATTGGTTTGCGCAAAAGTTATAGCGTCTACAAATGATTGGATCTATTTATGGAATTGTTATTTATTTTTTTACTAGTAATGGCGGCAATCAGCAACTTATAGATGGAACTGCGGTATTGTGGCGGACAAATCGGACACTAACTGACAATTTTGACACTTTTTTGGGGAGCAGTGACACCAGTACAGTGATCAGTGATCAGTGCTAAAAATATGCACTGTCACTGTACTAATGACACTGGCTGGGAAGGGGTTAACATCTAGGGGTGATCAAAGGATTAAATGTGTAAGTTGCTTACTAACTGTGGGGGAGGTGCTTGTACTGTGGGAAGGCAGAGATCTGTGTTCCTGCTTAGAAGAAACACAAGATCACAACCTTCCCTATTGACAGAATGGCGATCAGCCTTGTTTACATAGGCCGACCGACGTTCTGCTTTTCTCCGCAACGATCGCCGATGGACATCGAGTTCACTGGACCTGCTGACTGGCTCCCGCTGTGTCCAATTACAGCGGGAGCAGGGTCTGCCGGCAGCGCGTGTGTGTGCCCCGAACCCGGTACAGGTACGTGATTCTGCGTAGGGGAGCCGCTGCTGCGCAGTAAATGTACGTGGGGCGGTTGGCAACAGGTTGAAGGATAAGTTCACCTTTTGGGCAGAATTTCACTTTTTTGCAATGCCATTTCTGGCCCAGCCATCCCAATGTGTTTTTCTCTCACTTACCTTTGCAGGATGTTTAGTATCTTGACAGTTCTTTTTGTATTTTTGAACGGATTTTCAGATTCCATCGCTTCCTATAGCTTGTATCAGCATTCCTGTTGGAAGCTTTCACTTCCCTGTTGCATCACAGAAGAGGGCGTGATAGGATATGTTCACCACTCTGGACCACACCTTTCTCATTATAATACCATCTTCCACCTACTTCCTATACAATCTGACTGTACAATCTCCTTCACATCTCCCATCAGCTATGTAGTACAAGTGCCTGTCTGGATACAAATTGAATGGATTGTTAGGTGGGCCCTCCTATTCCATAGTACTGGTATATCTAAAGGAAATTGTACAAAGATTTTACAATCAGATTGCATAGTGACCATCTTTATACAAGTACATACTGTAGGAGGGAGTGGATGGAGACATAAAGATATCAAACCCCATTCACATCTCCAGGTAGTGAAAACTCACATTCCCGTATTGTGTTTTTTTTTGGGGTCTTTTGGGGCGTATTCACTCGTCCATTCACTTGAATAGGCTGCTCTATGCACAACAATCGACCCAGAGAAGCTCCAGAACTTTTTGGGGAGCGGAGCATGGTGTGTTACCGCAGCTTTTGTTGCATTTTCTGCACTTGGGGAGCCTTTAACATGTAATGACAACACAAGCACGGAGCACATTTGCTGCATTTCTGAAACATATGGCAAATCACAAATTTTCTGTGCAGTTTGCCATTTATTTGGAAACACACAGATGTGAATGGAGCCTCATTGTTCTTCTGTAAATGCAACAATTTCACTTTCAGGCCTCATTCACACCCAGAGTTGTGGGAGTGCATGTTTTTTGGCTTGTTTTTACCAGTGACACACATAGGGCAGCCTGTTGATTTCAATGGGATGCGCTCCACCTGGCAAAGTAGCTCATGGGACATTTTTGCAAGTTTTTTTTTTTTTTTTTTAAATTGTATTTTTATTGAAAAGAAAGGTAAACAAATACATCATAACAATACTTATCGTACAGTATTTCAGGAACAGTATATACACATTCGTATATGTTAGTAACATTTCAGAACATTTCGTAGGCCGGGTATAGGTAGATATCCAGGAAAATATAATAATAAAAAAAAAAAAGAAAGAAAATAATAATAAAAAAAGAAAAAAATAGTCACAGAAGAAAATAATATAACAAACCAAAATTAAAAAAAAGATCCAGTATTACAATAAAATATATAAGTATCAGGCGGGTATACCACTATGTAAGGTGATCATCCTAGCAAACGTCATCTCTTCAAAACTCAACATTGACTTCCTAGTCAGATAAATATGTAAGGGGAAGAAGGGAATTGAGTACATATGGGGGGGGGGGGGGGAGAAAGGGGAGTTCAGTGAAATCACATCTGGGGTTTGAGAAGATCAGGTTAGGGAGTCCCCATGGGGGGAGCCATATACTGAGTGATCCCAAGGATCCCAAATCTTAGCAAACCTATCCATGGCATCCTCCTCTATTAGCGCTGTCATGTGTTCCATTTTGCGGATATCACTAATATTCTGTACTAGTTGACTCTGTGGGGGGGGGGAGGTGATAACCAGCATGCTGGGATAGCTCTTTTAGCTGCCAATAAAATGAACGAGGCCAGTTTATTGGAGGCCTTCCCCATCCCAGGGAATGGGAGGCCTAGAAGGAGATATACAGGATCCTGTGGGATGGGAATGTCAAAGACCTGTTGAAGTATAGTTGAAACCATAGACCAGAAGGGTGTAATCTTTTCACACTGCCAGAAGATGTGAAAATGAGTGCCTCTGAGTCTACCACACCTCCAACACAGAGGAGAGAGAGAAGAATCATATCGATGTAATATTTCAGGGGTCCTGTACCAAAAAAATAACACCTTATACGCAGTCTCTTTTTGTGCCACACATCGAGAGATTTTAGAGGTGGATGACCAAATTTTTGCCCATTGTGGAGG
This sequence comes from Lithobates sylvaticus, assembly GCA_028564925.1. Classification (NCBI taxonomy): domain Eukaryota; kingdom Metazoa; phylum Chordata; class Amphibia; order Anura; family Ranidae; genus Lithobates; species Lithobates sylvaticus. Next base: position 18,169,572 of record CM053026.1, on the reverse strand, counting down.
TGAAAGTTGTTGCTGGAAAACTTGGGACCATTTGATCATATAAGAGTGGGGGTCAATGGAAAGCGGGAGGTTTTCCTGCAATATGCGATATATATCAGATATAAGTTGCCGTTGGTGTGGTCCTTGAGAGCAGATAATCTCAAAAAGGGTAGGTTTTGACAGGGTGAGTGTTGGTGAGAGGGAGGCTAAGTAATGAGATATTTGGAGGTATGAGAATGAAAGATGTTTAGGAATTTGGTGTTTAGTTTGGAGGTCTCTAAAAGTATGAAGTTTGCGTGTGACAGGGTGTACGAAGTGTCGGAGCTGGAACAGGCCTGCGGCTGCCCACGGGAACATTCTAGAATGGGATAAGCTATCCGGGAGGAGAGGGTTAAAAAGGACATTCGAAAGGGGGGGGCAGGGAGAGGATAGGGAAAATTTGTCACGGGAGTAGCACCAAATTTTAAGCGAGAACAACATGGGGCCCAGACATAGGTCTCGTAGCTTGGGATCAGGGGATAGGGTAGGAGACCAAATCAAAGAGCAGGGATGGGTTGGAAACAGGGAGCCCATCTCTATCTCCACCCACCTACTCGGGGGGCGTAAGCTAGACCATGCTACCATCGTACGTAGGTGAGAAGCCAAATAGTACTTATAGACGTCTGGGGCACCCCTGACTCCTGGGGGAAAAGATGACTGAACTGGCTACTCTGTGGGCCCCATCCTTCCATATAAAATTTAAGAACCATCGTTTGAGGAGCTTCAATTTGGCTAAAGGGATAGACACTGGGAGAGCTTCAAACAGGTATAGCAGCTTTGGCATTACTGTCATCTTTAGCACATTGATCCTACCTATCCATTATATGGGGAGGGTGTTCCATCTGTTGAGCATTTGTTTGATAGAAGTGAACATGGGGGTGTAGTTAGCTGAGTAAAGGGTAGGGTAGGACGGCGTAATTTGAATTCCCAGGTACTTGAGAGAGGAGGAGCACCATCGATATGGATATGAGTTCATGAGGGAGGTGAGAACATCAGGGGGAACATGTAGGGGTAGTGCTTCTGTCTTTGATGTATTTATTTTGTATCCCGATAAGGAGCTAAATTGGGCAAGGAGAGCGTGGAGGGATGGGAGAGTAGTGTGGAGGTTAGTAAGTGTCAAAAGAACGTCGTCAGCAAAAAGTGATAGTTTATATTCTCTTTGTCTCATGGGGACCCCATGTATGTCAGGATGAGACCTAATGGCTTCAGCCAATGGTTCAAGGCATAGGATAAAAAGAAGGGGAGATAGGGGACAACCCTGCCTTGTACCATTAGTCATAGGGAATGGGCTGGATGTGAAAGAAGACATTTGGACTTGGGAAGAGGGGTAGGAGTAGAGGGTATGAAGGGCTGAAATAAAGGGACCTTTGATGCCAAATTTACTGAGGGTTGCGAACATATAGGGCCAGCTTAATCTGTCAAAGGCCTTTTGGGCGTCGAGGCTTAGAATCAGAGCGGGTCTTTTAACTCTGTTGATTATGTCGATGAGGTCAATGATTCGTCTGGTGTTGTCCCCAGCGTGTCTGGAGGGGACAAACCCCACCTGGTCTCTGTCTATCAGTTTCGTCAGGAATTGGGATAGGCGGTTGGCTAGAATTTTGGTAAAAAGTTTATAGTCAGAGTTCAGGAGTGCAATTGGTCTGTAGCTGTCAGGTATGGAGGGGTCCTTGTCCGGTTTGGGTATTACTGTAATGTAGGAGTGTAGGAAATGTCGATGGGGATGATGTCCTTGGAGGAGAGAATTATAGAGAGCCGTCAAGTAGGGTGAGAGGACCGGAAGAAAGGTTTTGTAATAGGAGTATGGAAGACCATCTGGACCCGGGGATTTGTGAGCTGGGAGGAGTTTGACGGTAGAAGCAATTTCTTCAGCATTAATGGGGTTATTTAGAATTTGTACATCAGTCTCCTTAAGGGAGGGGAGTTGGAGGTCAGCCATAAATGTGTCAAAAGCTGATTGATCAAACGAGGGGTGTTTATCAGGAGTAAGGCAGTTGTAGAGTTTATTATAGAATTCGCCAAACACTTGGGCCATCGTCTGAGGACAATGGGTAGGGGTCCGTCCGCACGTTTTAAATGGTCCGGGAAGGATAGGTATGGCCTAGGGTTGAGTTTAGAGACCAACATCTTGTGGGGTTTGTTGGAGAATTCATAGAATTTTTGTTTTGCCCAAAGTAGGGATTTATCGATTTTAGACTTATCTAAGGACTTTATACGGTTTCGGAGAGAGGTAACCTTGCGCAGCTGGTCCACCGTGGGAGCTGTAATCAAAGAGCGTTCAGCTTTAGCTAGATCTGAGATAAGAGAGGATCTTAAAAGAGCTGAATCCCTCTTTTTCTGAGAACCAATAGAGATACATTGTCCTCTAAAGAAAGCTTTGTGGGCTTCCCACAGGACAGACGGGCTGGACACGGAACCTGTATTTATTTGAAAATATTCTGTTAGGGCTTCACGGAGTTTAATTTTAGTTGCGGGCTGTTTCAATAGGGATTCATTAAGCCTCCAGTGACATTTCTTGGGGAATGCAGTGGAGAGACATAGATCTAATGATAGGGGGGCGTGGTCCGACCAGGTGATAGGTCCCAATTAGGAACCTACCGAGTGAGAAAGCAGTGGGGCGGATATCAGGAAGTAATCTATCCTAGAAAACATTTTGTGGGGGGGGGGGGGTAAAATGAATATTGTCTGCCTGTAGGATGTTTGACTCGCCAAACATCAAACAGGCGCTGTTTCTGGATCAGTTTCCGAAATGAAGTAGCTAAAGAACGAGGGGCTGAAGAGGGCGTGGAGTGGAACAGGGATTTTTTATCTCTTGTGGGTGAGAGAACAGCGTTAAAATCTCCACCTATTACCATAAAGGGGTGTAATACATTTTGCAGTCTGTCAAATGTATCATTCAAAAATTTAACTTGACCCGTATTAGGGGCATAGACATTCATGATTGTTATAGGACTGGTAAGGTAGGTACCCTCCAGAATTATATAACGACCCTGAGGGTCTATTTCAGTGGACTTAATCTGGAGGGGACAGGAGCATTTGATCAGGACCGCCACTCCCGCCTTTCCAGATGGGTCGGAGGCCAGAAATGACACTGGGAAGTGTCTGGAAGCAAATTTCAGGGATCCTCCGGAGGGGAAATGCGTCTCCTGAACCAGGATTACATCCGCACCGGAGGCCCTAAATTCCTTCAAGGCCAACCACCTTTTTTGGATGGAATTCAAACCTTTCACATTATAGGTTAATAGTTTCAAAGCCATAAGTACACATCATGAGCCAGCTGTAGAATTTTCAAAACCCTGGGTACTAACCCAGCTGCACATACAAGTTTAAATATCCATATGCCAGAGCCTGGTCTGACCAAAAAAAAACCTTTGGTGGAATGATCAGTGGTATGAGAGAAAAAAACAGACAAAAACTAAAAAAAATAATAGTGGTAATTATAATGAGAAAGAGCTATCATCATCATAAAAGAAGACAAAATAAAACAACGTGGTCGGATCTGTCCTGGTGAGATCCAAGATAAAGGACTGGAAGAGCTGAGTGGCTTGAAAACAAGAAGACCTACAAGGTCTAAAAATACAAAAAAAAAGATAAAAACTGAAAATTTCAAAACTGACAAAAAATAGGCCTGGGTAGTGTATACTACGCAGGGGTCCTCGACCTCGGTCTGAGAAACTGAAGGGGTGCAAGGCAGTCTCCAACATGGTGAGGGACCTGTGGCTACCCGCCGCAGCAGTCCACTTGAGCCGTTAGCAAGTAAGACTCTTTCGGAGCCAGATTAATGTGCGTCTTTGCAAGTTTTTTTACTGCATTTGTCACCTGTTTTTTTCATGTGGCAAATGTGTGTTGGTGCACTAGTTAACAATTAATGACACTAAAAAAGCAACTAGGTAATTGTAGGTGTATAAATGTGGACATACACTATACAATCTGATTGTACAATCTCTTTACAATCTCCTTTAGATTTACCAAAACTATGTAATAGGAGGACACACCATCAATCCAATCACTGTATCCAATCAGGCAGGTCCTTGCACTACAACAGGGATGTCTCATGGGCTGCATGCGGTCCCAGGGAGTTTAGCACAGTGTTGGTCATCTTACTTTAAAAAAGTAATTAGTTAAGTTACAAATTACTTCTCCCAAAAAGTAATTGCGTTAGTAACTCAGTTACTACATTGGAAAAGTAATTAGTTACGCAGCAAAGTAACTGACTTTTTTTTTAAATATTCTATACGTGTAACTAAGGGGCCGGTCTAGTATTACTGTAACCAAGGGGGGCATTTATTATTATTGTTATATATCGTGTAACCAAGGGGCTGCTCTATTATTACTCTAACCAAGGGGCAGATCTGTTATAGCGTGTAAGCAAGGGGCGGGTCTATTATTATTATATCGTGTAAGGGGCGGATGGCTACAGAAGAGGGGCGAATGTTAAATTAATGGGCAGAGCTCGATATATAACAATAATAATAAATGCGCCCCTTGGTTACAGTAATACTTGACCCGCCCCTTACTTACACGATAGAAGCCCCTTGCAGAGTAGCATGAGCATCGGGAGCGTGCGGCATCGCCTCGTACAATTACATGTTAACTGCGCCTGCGCGGTGTAGAGTTCACTCAGAGCTGTTTAGGTTCGCCAATTTTTGGAAGCTCCATAGTCCTTCGTACTGCGCAAGCGCTGCCCGCAGTACAGGGGGTCCTAATCCGGCGGTGAACTTTTTCGGCAGGACACCGGAATTACACTACTGCCATCTAGTGGCGGTAGATGTAATTGGGGTAACTAAGCCAAAGTAATGGGAACTGAGTTACCATGAGGGGAAAAGTAATCAGTTAGATTACTCGTTACCCTCTAAAGTAACTGCGTTAGGTAACTCAGTTTATTTTAACTCAGTTACTTACATCACTGGTTTAGCATGCACCCTTAGCCCATCTGAAGGGATGCTGGGGAAGCCTGACAAATGCACACATGGAGGAATGCCGGGGGTGCTGTGAAAACTTATTTGATGGGTGAAGGTGTGCTAATGAGGTCAGCTGGTAAACTCCTTCCTGTGTCTTACTGGCTAGTCTGTGTCTTTTTGAAGTGATCTGCAAAATATAGCCATGGCTGAGGTAATGCCTTGTTTTCTAAATCAAAGAAAACTTGTATTTTTGTGCAAGCAAGGTCCAATAATGGTATATTGGTGCATAGGGGAGCTGGATTTTAGAAAAAAATAAGGGAACTTAGCCTTTAATATGCTCCACATATGGCTTTTTTACTTTTTAAAATTTAATTTTTTTACAGTCTTTTTTTAATAATAAATAGGCTTTGTTTTGAAAATATTCTCTTGCACAGATTCTGCCCAGGTTTGGTTTGCGGGAGGTTTGCAAACTCCAACATTAGTGAAGTCTATGGGAGGTGAATAGATAAACAATAGTGCAGCGCTAAAAAATAATTAATATATAAAACTGAAAACAATATAATTCACTGGTTCAGGGGTATGATTCCCAGCACCACAAAGTATAACGTGAATCAAACCAAAATACATGTAAAATGAATTGGATGATCAAAGTATACAAGTGATATAATACAGCCAAAAAGATTCAAAAGTTCATACTGTAAGTGTAAAAACGTGAATCAAACTAAAATATACGTGAAATATCCTGAATTTTCAGTCATATGGTACAACCCAAAAAAATTCAAAGAGTTTATAAGTATAAAAATCAAGAAAATCCAGTGTGCAGTAATCTGTTGTGAAAAAATGAATCCCATGAATTGAAATCACCCGTGAAGAAACAAAATGTAGTCAACCTTCACCATCAGTGTGTGGTCTAGGGTGCCCACGTGTCCCGGATTGCCCGGGACAGTCCCGCAATTAGCAGGTCTGTTCGGGGTCACAATACAATGTCCCGGAATGAAACTGACAGAGGAGCAAAGTCCTGCTATCGCCATGGCGCTGGCTCTGCCTCCCCACCTCCACCTGAGACTCTTCTCTACTTCTGCTGGCTAGGCCACTGGTTGCTAGAGCCGACTGGCGTTTATCAACCAGTGACATCACGACTGTGACTGCCAGCTTCCAAAGCAGAGGAGGAGTTAACTTCCTCCTCCTCCGCGCCCAGTGCTCTCACCGGGCTGGCTCCACTACGGACGGCCGCAAGTGATGCGCTGCATCTGGTGGCAGGCGACAGTGGCAAGCTGTGTCTGGTGGCAAGTGACAAGCTCAGGGTTCCCACTGATTCTGCATTAAGGTAAGTTGAACAATTTAATTATATATTACAATGTAGTCATAGAAATAATGTGATTTCATCATCCTGACTAGGGATGGGCCCGGTGTTCGATTCGAACCCACGTTCGAATCGAGCACCGGGCGTTCGCCCGCTCGGCGAGCCCAGAACTATTTGGCCCGTTCGCATCACATTCGTGTGATGCGAGCGGCCCGCAATGCATTGCGCCAGGCGCAGTGCATTGCTGGCTGATGATTGGCCAAGCATGCACTGTGACCCCGCATGCTTGGCCAATCACAGCGCCGGCAGCGAGGAGAGCAATAATTGGCTACAGGCAGGACGCCTGTAGCCAATTATAGCTCAGGGGCTTTAGTACATGCCCCACTGTATAAAAGGCCGCGGCGCCGTCGGCCTAGTGCACATGTGTTCCGGCTTTGATTGAGTGAATAGGCAGACTGCTGATTCATTGCTAAACCATTGCTGATTACCATTGCTGATTACCATTGCTGATTACCATTGCTGATTCATTGTGAATACTGATCATTTCTGCTGATTGCACTGCTGCTGAGTGTGACATTATC